>CACSLK010027793.1:16138-48613 GCA_902706635.1 Striga hermonthica
GTGAGAGATTAATATCTCTTTTCTGAACAACATGAAACGAGAGTGATGGAAATTTATATACGTGCTAAGCTGGCGAGATAAGGGAGAACATTGCGTAGAACGTGCGTTCGTTCACGAAAGAATCGTACCAGATTTTTGAAGTTGGAGATGATGGTGACTCGGTCTCGGCGATCAAGTGGAAGAAATATCTCATTTGGGCCTAAGTTTAATTAGAACAATTTAGGCCAAGATAACTACAAGGTATTGGGCCATAAGATATCTAACTAATTGGGCTAGAGAAGATAGTTCCAAAATGGCCACAGGAAATACTCAAAATCGACGTGTTTCTCTCGGGCTCGGTTAGACGAGGCAAAATTAAAATAAAATCGGCTAATACATAATACACTCAATATTTAAAATAATAATAATAATAATAATAATAATAATAATAATAATATAGATATGCATTCAGACAAACAATTACAATTTGACAAATAATAATATTTAGACATTCAATAATAATAACAGTAATATTAATAATAATAACGATAATAATATCATCAATAATAATAAGTCTCGGATAAACCACAAATAAATGGGACATTACAGATGATCAAGAGATTGGGTACTTGGTCTATTTATAGGCTCCATTAGGGACCTTAAAGAGGTGCTAAATATGGGCTTATCCCATTAGGCCTAGGAATCCTAATTTTACTCCAAATACTAATCCAATGTAGGAAAGAAATCTCCTACTAATCTAACTCTTCTAGAAGACTCCTTAGTCTCCTAATACTAGAGAAGATTCTAGTAGGAATACTTTTCCTAATTAAATTAGTAATCATGGAATAAAATTAATTCCTAATTTAGGAAACCTAATTCTACTCCAATTAACAATCCAATGTAGGAAATATTTCTTCTACTAATCTTCATCTACTAGAAGACTCCTTAGTCTCCTAACACTAGAGAAGATTCTAGTAGAAATATTATTTTTCTAATTAAATTAATTAATATGGAATAAAATTAATTCCTATTTAAATGGAATTAAATAATAAAACATCCCACTAGAGTAATATTATTGTTCTCCCCATTTAGCCACTATCTTTACTAATAAAATCGAGCCTCTATGATTAAATAATATTAATCAGATTGATCGATTTACCTCCCTATGTTTAAGATATAACGTCCTTTGATTAATTAAATTACAGCCAAAATAATTAATCAACGTCTTATTTATTTCCGAAAATAGTACCACTCAGAACCTTAACCATTATGTCAGACAATCATCTACCTTCAGGATTTAACATAATTTACATTTCTGAGCTCATTTCGGGGACGTCATCAATCCAGCACACTGGAACATAGTGGCCATAAATAATTTAAAATAGCACATCATATAATTATTCTTACTTACCAAAATACCTCGTATGTCATCCTAAGAAAATAGGAATCACTTGGTAAATCAAATAAATAAGAGATAAATATATATGTCTATTTTATATTATCTTACAGCTTAAGGGAACACACTAATCATTGAATGTCTAGGTTACAACAACGATCAGTGAGTCTCATAACCTTATCCTTATGTGGTCCTGTTCAACACTTAATATAAGTGCTAGTGTAATTCTTCAGTCAAAGACCAAATGAATCAAGAATACACTACAGTCTTTTTCCAAGAGGGGTCTCACTGCCTGTCTAGACTGTGAACGAATAGTTTAGTCTTATAAGGAACTGATAGGAGATCTTTCTGTTCGAAACACTTCGAACCACACTATCTCAATATAAGACATGGAGTATGATTTTCATAAATAAATAAACTGCGAACATATGTACTTTGACTGACACATGATGGCCAGATAGAAATTGAATCAATAGAATCTGCAAAACATATCTTTTACAACATATCTCTAACAATCCCCCACTTATGCTTTATAAGCTCATGGCTAAACAAACTAACCATAATTTCTTTCAATCTAATTCTCAAAGACTAGTCTACTATGTCGCCCTAACATCTGACTCTCATTCCTTATACGTGTCTTTTAAAGACTTTCGTCGGTAGGCTCTTCGTAGAAGGATATGCTAGGTTGTCCTCTGACTGTATCTTGGCAATAACGACTTCTTCTCGTCCAACAATTTCTCGTATCAGGTGGTACTTGCGCTCTATCTGTTTACTCGCTTTATGAGTTCGTGGCTCCTTCAAAATTGCTACTACTCCGTTGTTATCACAGAACACTGTAATCGCAGCGGGAAAACTCGGTACCACATCAAGGTCGAGGAGAAAATTCCTAAGCCAGACACCGCTGCCTCTGATGCTACTACATACTCAGCCTCCATGGTTGAGTCTGCCACGCATTTCCACTTGACACTCCTCCATACTATGGCTCCTCCTCCTAAAGTGAAAACAAACCCTGAGGTCGACTTGCTTTCGTCCCGGTCTGCCTGGAAGTCAGAATCAGTGTAACCCAACGGAAGCAATTCATCTGCCTGGTAAATCAACATATACTCTTTAGTCCTACATAGGTACTTGAGTATATGCTTTATCGCAGACCAATGTTCTGGTCCTGGATTACTCTGATACCTTGCTACCGTGCCCACAGCATAACAAATATCAGGTCGCGTGCACAACATTGCATACATGGGGCTTCCTACTGCCGATGCATAACTGCCTTCATGTCCTCTATCTCTTGAGGTGTCTTCGGGGACATCTTCTTAGATAGAGGTACTCCATGCCGAAAGGGTAAATCCCATTTCTTGCTTGGACTCCTGCATGTTAACATGCTTTAGGACAGTGTCTATGTATGTGGATTGGGATAGGCACAACTTTCTCTTCTCTCGATCCTGAATGACCTTGATTCCGAGAACATGTCCTACTTCTACCAAAGCTTGGATAACTATACCTTTACGTCTGATATCTTTACACTGTTTCCAATGAGAAGAATATCATCCATGTACAACACTAGAAACACCACCACGTTTCCATCACTTTTCTTGTACACACAGTGCTCATCCAAACATTGGGCAAAACCATACGATTGGACAACCTCGTCAAAACGGATGTTCGAAGACCTCGAAGTCTGCTTCAGCCCATAAATGGACCTCTTCAGCTTGCAGACCTGATGCTCTTGGCCCTTTCCAATGAATCCTTCTGGTTGCTGCATATAGATGTCCTCGTCCAAATTCCCGTTAGGAAAGCGGTCTAAACATCCATTTGCCAAATCTCATAATTCATATGAACGGCTATAGCCAAGAGAATCCTGATGGATTTGAAAATGGCTACCGGCGAAAAGGTTTCCTCATAAACGATCCCTTCTTTCTGAGTGTACTCTTTCACAACAAGCCTAGATTTGAAGGTCTGAACCTTCCCATATGCTCCTCTCTTTCTCTTATAGACCCACTTGCATCCAATGGCGCGAACGCCACTGGGTGGCACTCGGTATTGAAGTACTCACTCCCTTTAACTCCTCGAGGACATGTCTACTACTGGGGGGCTTATGATCTAAAGCATAGTATTCTTCCAGGAACCTAGCATTCGTGCTAATGACTACTTTTTGGTCCTCGAGACTATAAAATAGACCACCTTTTTTCGGTTTCAACTTATCAGTATCGGTTCTCAGCATGTGTGCTGGACTACCGCAAATCCTGAGATGTCTTACACAGGGCTTATACCCAGACCACAACTCTAATGGTGTAGACGATAATGATTTAGAAGGTAATCTATTCAGAATGTATACCGCTGTTTCTAGGGCATATCCTCAAAAACGAATTTGGTAAAGTACTATAACTCATCATTGCCCTAACCATTTCCATAAGTGTCTTATTCCTCCGTTCTGCTACGCCATTCTGCTGAGGCGTGCCAGGCGTAGTAAGCTATTAATATAGAATATTATACCCACAAGGCTAAACCGGTCTGCTGAACTGGTCGAAGGGGCTGTATTGCGATGACGCCGAGCCAAGTGGCGAGAAAATCGATCAGTCAACCATTCGACCAGTCAAGCAATCGACCAATCCATCATTCGACCAGGTAAATGATCGAGCAGTTTAGTCAACCTCAACAGGTCGACCACTTCGCAGGCCTAACACTTTTTGGATCGGCCTAGTCACAGGCGCGTGTAAGTGCCTCTAACAGAAATTTAGAAGAATATTCACTCCATGTGCAGTAGGACACGTTTCTAGAACACATTGGTTGATAGCAACAACCACCTCTGACAGCTCTCAATGTCCCGCGCCACCTCTGACATGCGCGCGGTGTGTCAGAGTACGGACGGACAGCTTGGGCAGCCAGCTCACCAAATCCGGGCAGCCTTAAGTCAGGTATTTCTATATAAAGGGGGTGAGCCTTTCTTCCTAACCACGATTTTTCCATTATTCAACTCCAGTATACTCATACACATACTGACTTATTCATCAGAGGCTCTTCACCAGACACAACCACCGGTGTGAGAGTTATTTGTAGGTTTCCGACGTTCTACTAGCGAAGGTGAGGTCCGATCCATCCTAAACCGAACCAGGATGCCACACTTGTATTATTAGCGCCTTCTGTGGGAGTTCTTTTTGAAAGGTTGTGTTTGAAGCTCAACTATGGTGGACAGAATTCCCAGAACCAACTTGTAATCGACGTTCGATGACGCTTAGACGACGACCAGGACGATTGGGCATGGCCTTCCTCCGGGTTTCTCTGGCCCTTCGCAGATGTCGGTTACTCCTACACCTGTTCTTCATGGTGTGGGAGCATCGACGGAAGTTCCCGAAGGAGATGCAAGCTCTATTCATGCCCAGGAGGCTCGCGCAGCAGCCGCGGCGGTGATGCCACCACCGCTGCCCCAAAACCCAGTGGTGGCGCAACCAGGATGAGTGGTGGTGCAAGGAGGAGTGCCATCACAGGCAGATGTGCAAGCCCTTGGTCAACAGATGGTGGCGATGACCCGAGAGGAGATGCAGAGGATGGTGGCGGCTGCGGCGGCGCAGGTGGTTCAACAAGTCACTAGCCACATATCTCACGACACAAATGTGCTGACCACGGTGGTGGGAAGTCAGGATGAGGATGTGTTTAGCTATGTGGATGGGGTAGGTGTGAGAGATCATGCGATGGAAAGCATGGTAGAGCAGTTGCGCCAGTTGCAGGACAAGGTCGAAGGGAGGCCGGAGAGGAGAGCTCGAGTACATCCTTTCTCGAGGGAGATTCTCGCGACCCCTTTGCTGAATAATTTCAGGGAGACTAACTTGGTGTATGACGGGTCATCTGACCCTTCGAGGCATGTGAGAACTTTTGAAAATATGGATGTGTTACATGGGTATTCTGATTCTGTATGTTTCAGGGCGTTTTTATTGACCTTGCGTGGGGAGCGCTTGATTGGTTTCATCAGTTGCCTCCTGGGTCAATCGTGGACTTTGAGGATTTTGCCAGTAAGCTCACCAATCAGTACTCGAGCGAGGTGGCTTAGGAGAATACATATTTGACCTTTATGGCGATGAAGCAGGGAGAGATGAAGTCGTTGAGGAAGTATGTTGCTGGATATAATCAAACGTGCTTGGAGGTGCACTCGGCGTCAAATGAGGTGAAGGCAGGAGGCCTGACAAATAGTCTTTGAACGGGGCCTTGCCGAACCTCACTGGAAAAGACCCCTGCTCGATCATATGAGGATGATTTGAAGCGGTGCAGAAAGTATATTAACTTGGAGGAGATGGAGGTGGAGTTTGCAAAATTGGAGGGAGCTGCTCGACCAGAGCCAAAGAAGGAAAAGAGCCCACCAACGGGAAGGTCGCCGAGGAGAAGTTTGCCTAGGCAGAGTGGACCGAACAGAACATCTCCCAGAGGAGAGGGGCGAGACTCAAAGCAAGCGAAAAGGGATGACAAGTGGCAGGGGAGGCCATTGTTGTTCGAGAGACAGAGGTACCATAATTTCACGCCTTTGAGAAAAGATATGACAAAAGTGCTCGAGGTGATGGAGTAGAAGATGTCGAGCGAGGATGTGACATGGCCCAAGATGAGGTTTACAAGCCCGACTGGGCTTAGGTCAGATATCTATTGTCGTTTTCATCGGGACTATGGCCATACCACGGAGAATTGCAGGCATTTGAAGGATGAGATTGAGAGGTTGATTCGAGCGGGGCATCTGAAGGAGTTTGTGTATCATGATAGGGTGAAAGGAAAAGGGAAGAGGAGATGTCGGGAGGCATCAGAGGAGAGAAGTGATAGAGAAGAGAAGGGGGGTGATAGAGATGGTCGAGACTGTCGAGGGAAGAAGCCGAGGAGAGATAGAGAGAAAGGAGGGCAAGGGGGCGAAGCTCTCGTGAAGAGAGGAACGATCTATATGATCTCAGAAGGGCCGACAAATGGAGACTCGAATAATACCAGGAAAGAACATGCCCGAGATGTGAAAAGGAAGAGAGAGGAGGTGGGGATTACGACTCGCATACCGATGATAAGTTTTAAAATGGAGGATGCGGAAGGAGTGGTGTTGCCACACAATGATGCCTTGGTGATTACGTCGGAGGTGGCAGGTTTTGAAGTGAAAAGGGTGTTTATTGATACCAGAATTTCGGTAGATGTAATGTTTTATGACTATTTCTTGCAGATCAACAAGGAGCTGAATATGGAGCTGAAATCGGTCGCCACAGCGCTTTACGGTTTCAATGGAGGAGAATTTATGCCGATGGGCGAGGTTAGTTTGCCAGTTGCGTTGGGGTCAGGAATGATGAGCAAGGTGCAGATGGTGAGATTTGTGGTCGTGGGAGCTGAGTTATCTTATAACATCATTATGGGAAGAACAAGCTTGAACGCATTCCAGGCAATCGTATACCAATACCACATGGAGATCGCAGGGGATCAACTTACCTCGAGGAGTTGCTATCAGACAACGGTAAGCAACAACAAACAATTGGCGAAGTGGCAGGCCAACTCTAAGGTGATTGAGCACCGTCTGAACATCAACCTTAGTGTGAGGCCGATGAAGCAAAAAAGAAGGCACCATGGGGCGGAGATGGATCGAATCATAGAGCAGGAGGTGGAGAAATTTCTAGGTGCAGGGCATATTAAGGAGATTCAGTTCCCACAGTGGTTATCAAACAATGTAATGGTGTCAAAGGTGGAGGGAAAATAGAGAATGTGCATCGACTTCCGCGATCTAAACAAAGCATGCCCGAAGAATCTGTACCCATTGCCCAGAATCGACCAACTGGTCGACTCAACTGCAGGATGTGTGTTTCTGAGCTTAATGGATGCCTCCTAGGGATATCATCAAATTCCCTTAGGGAGAGAAGATAAAAAGCGGGTGAGTTTTGTGACAAGTCGAGGAACCTATTGTTACGTGGTGATGTCGTTCGACCTAAAATCTACAAGGAGAAGATGAAGATGAATATGGAACTGTATGTAGATGATATGCTGGTAAAAAGTAAGGAGGAGATGGATCATGTGCGAGACCTGAAGGAGATGTTTTCCACATTGAGGAGGTATGGGATGAAGTTGAATACGACCAAGTGCTCGTTTGGGGTGAAGTCAAGAAAATTCTTGGGTTATTTGGTGACCAAGAGAGGTATTGAGGTGAATCCCGAGAAGGTGCGGGTGGTGATGGATATGAAGTCACCGACGAACGTTAAGAAAGTACAAATCTTGGCGGGTCGAATTGCGGGGTTAAGTCGTTTCATATCGAAGGTGGCGAAGAGAAGCGGTCCACTATTTAGAACATTGAAGAAGAGCGCGAAATTCCAGTGGGATGATGAGGCTCAACGTGCGTTCAAGGAGTTACAAGGGGTGCTAGCCAACCTTCCCCTGTTGGCCAAACCGGTCCAAGGAGAAGACTTAGTGTTGTATATCTCTATTGGAGAGAGGGCGGTAAGTTTAGTGCTATTGCGGGAAGAAGGGGTAGCACAATTTCCTTTTTATTATGTGAGCAGGGTGATGCAAGGAGCTGAGATGAGATACTCGGAGATCGAGAAGTATAATCTGGCGGCAATTGTAACTGCTCGAAAACTGAGGCCTTATTTCTTAAATCATAAAGTGAGGGTGAGAACAAATATGCCGCTGGGAGAGATGCTCAGTCGGCCCTCAGTTTCTGGTCGATTAGTGAAATGGGCGGTCGAGCTGAGTGAGTATTCGCTAATATGAGCCGAGAAGGGCAATCAAGGCGCAGGTGTTGGCCGATTTTATCCAAGAGTGTATGAAGATCAAGGAAGAATCAGGGGGAGTATGGTAGTTGTTCGTGGACGGATCGGTGGCAAGAAGTGGGGCAGGATTGGGAATTGTTCTTGTTTCCCCTAAGGGCAATTATTTGGAGTTTACAGCTAAGGTTGGATTCAGGGTATCTAATAATGAGGCTGAATATGAGGCGGTGATCAAAGGTTTGCAGCTGGCTACGACGAGAGGAGCCCGAAGGGTGTAAGTCCATTCTGACTCTCAGCTAGTAGTTGGGCAATTCCAGGAGGGATTTGAAGTCAAGGAGGATAGGATGCAGAAATATGTGGACGAGATGAAGAAGTTGAAAGAGGAGTTTGATTCATTCGAGTTGTTACAGATTCCTCGAGGAGAAAATGGTCGAGCATATTTATTGTCCAGAATTGCTCAAAATCTGGTGGATTGTAAAAGCAGATGTGTGACTCTAGTACATTTGGAGAGAAGCGTGGTCGATGCTGAGGTGGCGGAGATTGAGGAGGTTGAGGATTGGAAATCTCCGATCTTAAAGGAGTTGAAGGAAGGGGTGATAAAGGTAGTGAGGAGATTTTTTGAGCATAGAGGCATTCTCTACAAGCGGTCGTATGTTGGACCACATTTGTGTTGTGTGACTAAAGAAGAGGGTCGATACGTGCTGAGGGAAGTGCACGAGGGATGCTGTAGCGACCATAGCAAGTTGGGGGCCTTGGTCGCAAAAATTTTGAGGGCAGGGTATTTCTGGCCGACGATGAAGGAGGACGCTAGGGCTATGGTGAAGAAGTGTTTGCAGTGCCAGAAGCATGGCCCATTGATTCATCAACTGGCATAAGCCATGACAAGGATGAGTGCCTTATACCATTCGCCAAGTGGGGAATCGACCAGGTGGGGCTGATGCCACAAGGGACGGGGCAGAGGATATTCTTGATTGTGGCGGTGGACTATTTCACGAAATGGGTCGAGGCCGAGTCCTTGGCAAAGATCACGGAGGAGAAAGTCATCATTTTTTAATACAACAATATTTTTTGCAGGTTTGGCGTTCCCAAAGTGTTGATATCCGATAATGTAACTCAATTCAATGGCAAGCGGATTCGAGCATAGTGTGAAGATATGAAGATCGAGCAACACATTGCCTCCGTCCCTCATCCACAAGCAATGGGCAAGTCGAGGTGACAAACTGAATTATACTGAATGAGCTGAAAACAAGGCTGGAAAAGGCCTCGGGGGCGAGGGTCGACGAACTAACTTCAGTACTTTGGGCAGACGACACTACCCCAAGGTCGACAACAAGAGAAACCCCCTTCAGCCTAGTCTATGGGATGGAAGCACTGCTTCCAGTCCAGGTCGAGCTATCATCGCAAAGGTCGAGCACATATGAGCCGGAGCAAAATGAAGATCTAATGATGGCAGCCTTAGATACCATTGAGGAACTGCGTGAAAGAGCAGCGATCTGAGTGGAGGCGTACAAACAAAGGATGCGAGCAGCTCATGACAAGAAGGTGAAAGTCCGCAGATTCCAAGTGGGTGACTTGGTTTGGAAACGCTTTGATGTGCTCAAACACGTGGGAAAGCTGGAACCAAACTGGGAAGGACCATACCTGGTCGAGAGAGTGCATGCAGGAGGAGCATACTCTCTAAAGGATGCATAAGTACGATCACTTGCCATGTCATGGAACAAAGCTAACTTGAAAAGATACTATGTGTAAATGTTTGTTTTTTTGCAAAAAATGTTTTGGAAAGTTGAACAAAGATGTAACCCGCAAAGTTTGCTTAAAATGTTAATGGAATTCAGTTATTTTCTGGTACTTCTTACTTTGTTGCACACTTTCTTATGCTTAGAACATTGGTATGATTTGGATGACAAGATGTATGATATGGTCTGATTCGGAAGTGACTTGCTTTGAGCATCCCTTGGGGTGGGCAAGTTGGTCGATTTTTCACGCCCTCGGGCTGGGTGGCCGCTTGTTTGGAATATCCCTTGGGGTCGGCAGGTTGGTCGATTACTCTCGCCCTCGGGCTGGGTGACCTCTTGTTTGGAACATTCCTCGCGGGTGGGCAAGTGTGAAGAAAAAACCCACCATGATTAAGGCCCTCAGGCTAGGTGGTCGCTTGTTTGGAACATCCCTTGGGGTGGGCAGGTAGGTCGATTACTCACGCCCTCAGGCTGGGTGGCCTCCTATTTGGAACATTCCTCGCTGGTGGGCAAGTGTGAATACAAAACCCACCATGACTAAAGCCCTCAGGCTGGGGTCGCTTGTTTGGAACATCCCTTGGGTGGGCAGGTTGGTCGATTACTCACGCCCTCGGGCTGGGTGGCCTCCTATTTGGAACATTCCTCACGGGTGGGCAAGTGTGAAGACAAAACCTACCATGACTAAGGCCCTCAGGATTGGTGGTTGCTTGCTTGGAACATCCCTTGGGGTGGGCAGGTTGGTCGATTACACACGCCCTCGGGTTTGGTGGCCTTCTGTTTGGAACATTCCTCGTGGTTGGGAAAGTGTGAAGAAAAAACCTACCATGACTAAGGCCCTCGGGCTGGGTGGTCTCTAGTTTGGAACATCCCTTGGGGTGGGCAGGTTGGTCGATTATTAACGACCTCGGGCTGGGTGGCCTCCTGTTTGGAACATTCCTCGCGGGTGGGCCAGTGTGAAGACAAAACCCACCATGACTAAGGCCCTCGGGCTGGGTTGTTGCTTGTTTGGTGGGGTGGGCAGGTTGGTCGATTACTCATGCTCTCGGGCTGGGTGGCCTCCTGTTTGGAGCATTCCTCGCGGGTGGGCAAGTGTGAAGACAAAACCCACCATGACTAAGGCCCTCGAGCTGAGTGATCGCTTGTTTGGAACATCCCTTAGAGTGGGGAGGTTGGTCGATTACTCACGCCCTCGGGCTGGGTGGCCTCCTGTTTGGAAAATTCCTCGCGGGTGGGCAAGTGTGAAGACAAAACCCACCATGAGCAAGGCCCTCGGGTTGGGTGGTCACTTGTTTGAAACATCCCTTGGGGTGGGAAGTTTGGTCGATTACTCACTCCCTTGGGCTGGGTGGCCTCTAATTTTGGAACATTACTCGCGGATGGTCAAGTGTGGAGACAAATTCACCACGACCAAGATCCTAGGACTGTGTGGAGAGACATGAAGACAAGAACATCAATGAAGCCAATGGAGCTGCAAGTAGACTTTCGAGCCCAGAGGTCAAGTACGAAGGCATAAGTGTAAAAAAGAAATCCAACACTGCTGAAAACCCATCATGTTTAAGGCATGGTCGCATGCTTCGACCACCTCTGAAGGTGGGCATGTGTTCAAAATCGAAAACCATCATGTTTAAGGCCATGAGGCTGGATGGTCTCATGCTTCGACCACCTCCGAAGGTGGGCATGTGTTACAAACCGAAAACCCATCATGTTTAAGGCCATGAGGCTGGATGGTCGCATGCTTCGACCACCTCCAAAGGTGGGCATGTGTTACGAACCGAAAACCCATCATGTTTAAGGCCATGAGGATGGATGGTCTCATGCTTCGACCACCTCTGAAGGTGGGCATGTGTTACAAACCGAAAACCCATCATGTTTAAGGCCATGAGGCTTGATGGTCGCGTGCTTTGACCATCTCTGAAGGTGGAAATGTGTTACAAATCGAAAACCCATCATGCTTAAGGCCATGAGGCTGGATGGTCGCATGCTTCGACCACCTCTGAAGGTGGGCATGTGTTACAAATCAAAAACCCATCATGTTTAAGGCCATGAGGATGGTGGTCGCATGCTTCGACCACCTCCGAAAGTGAGCATGTGTTAAAAATCGCAGTTCAAACCTTGAAGATGATAATGATTGATTAAAAGTAAGTGTGCAAACACAAATGCATGTGTGGAAAAGGTGTTGGTTATTGGTTAAGGTTCCTTACAAACAAAGACATATCAGGTTACAAGTTTCAGTACCCAGTTGAACAACTTGTCAAGATTGCCAGATCATAGTGCGAGCGAAGATAAAGAAACGGAGAAACATAAAAGATTCGAGCAAAATATTTTAAAAGAGCAAAAGTAGTTCAAAAATTAAAAAAGGTCATCAAAATACAAATTACAATCAAAACAAGATAATACAAAGCAGATCTACAGGGGAGGTGCAGCGGCGGAGTCAGCGTTGCTCGAGCTGGCGTTCGGCTCGGGGGGATAACTGGTACCCGAGGTTGAATCGCAGGCCTCATTGAGTGGGCGTCGTCGAATGGATTCGGCCAATGCGACCAACATGGAAGCTAGAGGGGTCACGCCATCGGGTAGAGCATATGTCTTCTTCAGTATATCCGATCAAGCCAAGGTTCTTTCTAGCAGCCCTGACCACCACTCATCATGTTCGAGTGGTAAATTTGGATCTCCCTGAAAGCTAGTGGGAACCTTTGGCAAGGCGTCTCTGATAACTCCCGGGTTGAGCTGCTCGAAATCGTCCTCGACGATCTGCTCGCCGGCCTTCTGCAGGGCAAACTGAAAACAGTCCACTGAAGTCTTGGGCCTCCTTTAGATATTGTGGTGACTGCACGAAGTCAGCCACTACTTGCGCACGATACTCTTGTAGGAAGAGTTGTCTAGTTGTGGTAGCCCACATCATTTGCCGAGCTCGAAGAGCAGCAGCATCAGTGTAGCGCTTGAGCTAATGAGCATGGGCAGCCCTTTCTTTGGCCAGAGTGGCCTCCAGCACAACTCGTGCAGCCTCTGCTTGCGCTCGAGCAGCTCGCTCTTGCTCGAGCACCATCTCCTTTCCTTTCAGGACAACCTCTTTCTCCGCTACTACCACCTCCTTCATCGCAAGGACGACATCTTACTCTGCTACTACCACCTCTTTGACTTTGAACTCTGCCTTCTGTTTTGTTTGTGTCTCACGGAGTTTAGAGTTACGGTGTAGAAGGGTGGCATTCTTGTCGTTCACAGAACGAAGGAACTCCTCAAGACTCTTGATAGACTTCCCAGAGCTATCTCGAGCTTCGTTAGCTAAAGGCAGGAATTTAACCAAGCCTTGTAACCAAAGAAAATAGAACAGTTGAATAGATATATAGTAAGGAAAGATGATAGAAGAAGATCGGAATAAACGTAGGACGAACAATACCTGGGCAAGCCATTGCACAAGCTGGTCACCGAGCTCAGGTAGAGTAATACCAGTGGCTTTACGATCATCCTCGAGGAGCGCACCCTCGAGGCGATCAACTACCTCATTCATTGGGGCCACGAGTAGAGAAGAGGAGCTCAGGGCCAGAGGGTCAATAGGAGTATGGCCGGTATGCACTCGCTTCCAAACTATTTCCAGTTGGTCGGTGTGAGGACGTTTTCCCAGGGCCACCTCGCGCCCTAGATCTTCTTGACCGGTGGACTCGACCATGGCTTTGGTCGAACCAGCGGGAGGGTCTTTGGTGGATGATTGTTCGAGGGGAAGCTTTTCTTGGGTTTTGGATTTGGAGAAGATAATGGGCTCGTAAGAGTCGTCTTTGGTCTTGGAGTGAGTGGCATCTTTGGGATTGGTAGTTCGGGGGTCGATTTTTTGCGAAGAGGATTGGTTGTTACAAGTTTTGGAAGTTGTTGAGCTCTTAGCTCCAGCCTTTCGGAGCCAGTCGAGGTTTTGGTCCCAGTTTTCTCAGAGACGTTGGGAGTTTTAGTGCTGGTTTTCTTGGGGGGCAGTCAAACAATAGTCTTGGATGTAGGAGGTGGAGTTTGTCGTTCTTGTTGGCGTTGTTGTTGTTGTTGCTTCTGCTGCTGTTGTTGTTGTTGTTTTTGTGGCAGTTGTTGTTGCTGTTTTTGTTGGTGCTGCTGTTGTGATTGTTGTGACGGTGGTGGTTGTGGTGAAGATTGTTGTCGATCTCGGGGGGCTGCGAGGAAGTGGTCGATCCCTCGACCCTATCCCCAGTCGATCAAGAGGTGGTCCCAGACTTTTTCTTGAGAGGAGTCTTCCTCAGCGCAATGTTGAAGCTAGGAACCTCTACAAGAAGGCAACAGAAAAATAAAAATCAGCATTGACAAGATACATCTATATGAAGAATAGAGAAATATATACACTCGTGCAAACTAGTCAAAAATTACCTAGATCATTCTCAATCCTAATCAGATTAAGAACTTCGTCGGTGGGAGGAGGGAAGACCTTGTGGGTGAGCAAACCACAATAGTAGAGAAGGTTATCATTTTTTAGGAGAGGGATTGACGCAACGGGTTTGGAATTCCAAACATGAATCCGTTGGTCAAAAAGAGGGTTAGGAGAAGGGTTCAACATTTTCGAGCTTTCTTGGGGAATCTCCTTGAGCTAAGAAGGAGGGGACCAAGGGAAAGGAGTATCGGGCTCGATATAGGCAAAAGTATTGGCCCATTTAGGGATGCTGGAGGGGATGTCAGAAATGAAGTGGGCGTTATTACAACTTTTTTGGCAGAAGAGCAGGCGCGGCAGAAAGGACGTGCGATAGTCGACTTTATTCCTGACAATTAAAAAAGAATTAATTGAAAAAGCGAGCAGGAAACTCATCAGATGGTCGACACCGAATGTAATACAACCCAGGAAAGCGACGAGCAAAAATTCACTCTTAGATCGAGTCACTCAGACTCGAGTAGAGTGGGGGGGCTAGATGATATAGGATATTATACCCGCAAGGCTAAACAGGTCTACTGAACCGGTCGAAAGTGCTGTATTTTGAAGACCCCGAGCCAAGTGACGGGAAGATCGATCAGTCAACCAGTCGACTAGTCAACCAGTCGACCAATCCATCATTCGACCAGGTAAATGATCGAGCAGTTTAGTCGACCTCAACAGGTCGACCACTTCGCGGACCTAACACTTTATGGATCGGCTTAGGCACAGACGCGTGTAAGAGCCTCTAACGGAATTTCAGAAGAATATTCACTCCATGTGTAGAAGGACACGTGTCGAGAACACATTGGTTGATAGTGACAACCACCTCTGATAGCTCTTAATGTCCTGCGCCACCTCGGACATGCGCGCGGTGTGTCAAAGTACAGACGGGCAGCTTGGGCAGCCAGCTCACCAAATCTGGGCAGCCTTAGGTCAGGTATCTCACTTCTATATAAAGGGGGTGATCCTTTCTCCCTAAACATGATTTTTCCATTATTCAACTCCAGTATACTCATACACATACTGACTTAAGCATCAGAGGTTCTTCACTGGACACAACCTCCGGTGTGAGAGTTATTTGCAGGTTTCCGGCGTTCTATCGGTGAAGGCGAGGTATGATCTATCCTAAACCGGACCAGGATGCTCACACTTGCATTAGCTGTGATGTAATCCCATTATCCGTCAAGTAGCTCCTAAATTCATTCGAGAGATATTCGCCACCACGATCTGATCGTAATGACTTGATATTTTTTCCTAACTGCTTCTCCACAACTGCCTTATACTCTAAGAACTTCTCAAAGCATTCAGACTTGCGGTGCAGAAGGAAAATGTACCTATATCTTGAGTAATCATCGATAAACATGACAAAGAACTCAAAATCTCCTCTCGCTTGAGCACTCATAGGACCACATAGATCGGAATGAACTAGCCCTAACACATCTTCGACTCTATACCCCTTTAAACTAAAAACCCTCTTAATCATTTTGCCTTCCAGGCAAGACTCACAAGTCAGAAAAGCCTCGACTTCTAACGACCCCAAGAGCCTGTCTGCTACCAACCTTTGAATCCTCCTAAGGTTAATATGACCAAGTCTTAAATGCCAAAGATATGTTTCGTTCATTTTGGAAGGTTCTTTTCTCTTATTTAAATTAGATGATGATAAGTAATTATTTCTGTTGCAATGGAGATGACTTAGATTCTAGAATGTATAGATTGTCAACTAATGAACCAGAACATATGAACTTTTTGCCAAAACGAATAACAACTTTATTATCAAAAGTAGCAGAAAAACCGTTCTTAAACAACTTAGAAACTGAAATCAAATTCTTTCTAAAACTAGGAACATAAAGACAATCTTTTAAAACTAGAAACCAATCTAAGCCAAAATCTAAAAAGACGTCGCCCACTGCAACTGCTGACGCTCTACTAGCATCGCCCAAGTAGATGGTAACTTCTCCTTCCCTAAATCGCTTGGTTTCCTGGAACCTCTACATTGAATTGTAGACATGATCAATGGCTCCTGTATCTACACACCAGGTACTGGTAGATAACACCGCTAAACATGTTTCAACGACTAAAGGAAAATATATAACTTTTGTCGAACTTATTGAGGAGAGGGCAGTCTGCCTTCCAGTGTCCTTTCTGCTCGTATTTGTGGCACTTGCCCTTTGGCTTCTTGGCCTTCTGTCGAGGTTGCGCGTCATTCATGACTGCTTTGCCATTTCCTGCGGACTTCTTCCTCTTCTTGCCCTTAGGAGCCTTAGAAGTGGAAGCTTCTCCCTGCTGGGCCACCATAGCTTGGTTCTTCTGACGAAACAGGCCCTCTGCCGACTGAAGTTCAGCAACATGTTCCGGAAGAGTCATCAACATCTTATTCATGTTGTAATTCAACCAGAATTGCTCGAAGCTCTTCGGCAAAGACTGGAGCACTATATCGACCTGGGTTTCTCCGTCAATAAAAGCCCCAAGAACCTCCGGCTCATTCAGTTGGGCCATCATAGCAAGAACATGTTCCCTTACGAGAGTGCCCTCACGCATGGTCATGTTCATCAGAACCCTCATGGCCTCTTGTCGGGCAGCCCGCGACTGATAACCAAATAACTCCTTGAGATTGAGAAGCATCTCTGTTCCAGTGTTCATAGACTGATGTTGATGTTGATGTTGAAGTACATTTGACAAAGATGCCAATTTGAGTGGACTTAAGGGCAACGTGGACAGACAAGCGGCCGCCGTCGATTCCTTGCCCTAGACCACCACTCCAAGTGCTCAGTTTCTCACCGTTTGGAGGGCATGCACCGTCGGGAGTGTGTATAGAGGAAGAAACACCCATCACGCCACCTGGGGTAAAGATTCCAGGGCTAACACAAGGAGGATCTAGCCAGACAAAGGCCACCGACACGGGAATCGACGGGCATGAGTCGACCGAAATGACTCTGAGCTTGGGAAAGCAGCCCGTAACATTGGACCAAGTGGCAAGACCACCACCCCAGGTCGAGGAGCAAACCATGACTATGACGAGAAGTAAGATGCAGAGAATGATTGCGGAGGAGATGGTAGCCCAGCTCAAGCAGGTGAAAGTCGAGCCGCCTGGGGTCGAGCAACCCAGGGTCGAGCAACCTAGGGTCGAACAACATAGGGTCGAGCTACCACCGCGTGATCACGAACAACAAGCCCAGTCCAAGGATAGGCAGATCAGGAGGGCGGAGGAGGAAGCATCCTCCATTAGGACCGCTAACCCGCAAGCGAGAGACGAGAACTGGAGCATTTGCTGGCCCAGGTTCGCGATTTACAGGCCCGAGTTGAAGAAATGTTGGAGGCTCAAGGGGACATCCGTTCTCGCAGTACATTCTGGATGCCGACCTGCTACAAGGTTTTCGCGATCTAAACATAAGTTATGACGGGTCAACTGATCCATCTCGCCATATGAGGAGTTTCGAGAATATGGCAGTTCTGCATCGTTATAATGACCCAGTGCAATGTCGAGCTTTCCTGACAACTTTTTGGGGATCTGCGCAGGCTTGGTTCCATCAACTACTAGTGGGAGCCATCAATGACTTTGAGGGATTCAGTGCGAGCTTTCTCAATCAATTTGCAAGTGTCAAACCATAAGAGAAATCGTATCTGACCTTGATGGGCATTCAGCAGAAAGAAGGCGAGTCACTGCGAGATTATGTGGCGAGATACACGCGGGCATGCATCGAGGTGCCTAGGGCGTCGGAGGAAATAAAGGAAAGAGGTTTGACTCAAGGGCTGCTACCGGGCTTATGCAGGAATTCTTTGGCAAAGCGCCCGGGTAGAACGTTCGATGAAGTGTTGGGAAGATGCACGAAGTATATGAATGTCGAGGAGGCGGAGGTCGATTTCTTGTGAACAGTTAAAGAAAGTAAGGCTGACTCTCGGGATGAGAGAAGGGAGAAGAAAGTTTCCTCGATTGGGGAAAGGAAAGGGTCCCCACGAGCAGAAAGAGAGGGGCGATCTAGGGGTTGGAGGCCGACTCAATACACCCCTTTGTCGGCCCCCCAAGCACGAATTTTTGAGGTGATGGAAAGAGAAATACATGACAATATCGTCAGATGACCTAAGACAAGGAAGGACAGACCAACGAGACCAAAACGTAATCTACACTGTCGATTTCATAAGGATTATGGGCAAAATACTGATGACTGCAGACATCTTAAGGATAAGATCGATCAGCTGATTAAAGCATGACACTTGAAGGAATTCATATACAAAGATCGGGAAATGTCGAGCAGGAAAAGAGAAAAGAGCAGGAGCCCTCGCAAGAGGGCGAGAATGCCTGAGAAGGAGTAGCGTCATCAAAAAAGGGGAGTTATACATACGATATTCGGTGGATAAACTGATGGAGATTCAAACCGAGCAAGGAAGGCATACGCCCGAGGGCGCCATGGAAAAGTCGAGGTACAACAAGTCGACAAAAATGGTCCAGTGATGAATTTCGGGCAGGCGGACGTGGGAGAGGTCGAGAGGCCTCACAATGATGCACTAATGATAACCGCCCAAGTATCAGTATACGAAGTACATAGAGTGTTTGTCGACACTGGGAGTTCATCGAATGTGATATTCTACGATTGTCTCAAAAGGATGGAGCTAGACATACAACTCACACCCCTCCATACCTCGCTGTTCGGTTTCAATGGGTCAGATGTCGCGCCCCTAGGGGAGACTATGCTCACTGTTGTCCTATGAAAAGACGACTTGCAGAAGGTAAAAATGGTAACATTCGTGGTAGTCGATGTCGAGTCAGCTTACAATGTGATCCTGGGAAGGCCCGTGCTTAATGCATTTCAGGCTGTGGTGTCGACTTACCACATGAAGTTGAAATTCCCAGTTGGAGATCGAGTGGGAGAAGCTAGAGGCAATCAAAAGTTGTCGAGGACTTGTTATCAAGTCGCTGTGAAAACCAGCCACCGAACCGAAGTCAGGGAAGGGAAGAAACCGATGTCGAATGTAAAAAGGCTTAGCAGCAATCTCGAACCACGTGACGAGCTCAAGGAAATTTAGATCGGGGAAACGAAGGAACAGGCCACTAGGATGGCGAAGGATGACAACTGCCGCGATCTTGGCATATGATCCATCTCAAGCGTTTATATGCCAAAGGCAATGTTTTAAAACTCTTTTGTACTGAACAAAGCTTAATCAAATTCAGTAAGGCAATAAATTTCAAGTTTATGCTTCAATTGTGTCTTTTACATTTTCATGTCGATACCATATGATTACTTTTCAAAACGGCTATAAAGCCGACCAATTCTAACGACTGCGAAGTCG
Source organism: Striga hermonthica (assembly GCA_902706635.1). Lineage (NCBI taxonomy): Eukaryota > Viridiplantae > Streptophyta > Magnoliopsida > Lamiales > Orobanchaceae > Striga > Striga hermonthica. The sequence goes on from CACSLK010027793.1 coordinate 35,633, forward strand.
GTTAAGACAACTACGAAGTTGTACTCGAGTGGAATCTCGACTAAGCTACGAAGCTTACGACTACGAAGTCGACCTAAAACAACTACGAAGTTGTACTCGAGTGGAACCTCGACTAAGCTAAGAAGCTTACGACTACGAAGTCGACCTAAAACAACTACGAAGTTGTACTCAAGTGGTATCTCGCCTAAGCCACGAAACTTACGACTATGAAAATCAACTTAAAAAGAATAACAAATGATCACATCCCTACATTTTAGATGACCAGCTATAAAGCTGTTAAAAATTGTTGCTCGACTTCGACCAGCTCGCAAGCCGGGTTGGGAGAAGACGATTTGAAAAAATTTGTTTACCAGCTATGAAGCTGTTAAAAATGTTGTTCGACTTCGACAAGCTCGCAAACCGGGTTGGGAGAGGACGAGTTGCACAAACTTTTCGTTTAACAGCTATGAAGCCGTTAATAATGTTGCTCGACTTCGACCAGCTCGCAAGCCGAGTTGGGAGAAGACGAGTTGAAAAACTTTGTTTACCAGCTATGAAGCTGCTAAAAGTATTGCTCGACTTCGACCAGCTCGCTAGCTGGGTTGGGAGAAGGCGAGTTGAAAAACTTTGTTTACCAGCTATGAAGCTGCTAAAAGTATTGCTCGACTTTGACCAGCTCGCAAGCCGGGTTGGGAGAAGACGAGTTGAAAAACTTTGTTTACCAGCTATGAAGCTGCTAAAAGTATTGCTCGACTTCGACCAGCTCGTAAGCCAGGTTGGGAGAATACATACAAGGAAAATTGAGAAACTTTAAAAAGAAATCATTCAAGCACAATCAACAACGAGAATCGACGAAAAATAGAAACGACAATCCAATGAAAAATTATATTAGATAAGCGACCAAGTTACATCCACAACCGTCTTAACCCTTACAATCCTAAAAATGGGTTAAGAACGGCAAAGAAAAAGAAAAACAGGACAAGCAAAGCTATCAAATAAGACATCTAGTTCTTCTGGGAATCCGCAGTAGATTTTTCAGCCAAATCGGCAATCTCGCCCCCGTCAACCACAGGCTCGGTCCCTGTGCCTCCCTCATCGCCCAGCGGCTCAGTCCCCTCGCTCGCCCCCTCGATCGTCGGCCCTGCTGTCGGCCTTTCGACTTCGATCTCCTCGTCGACCTCTTCCTCTTCTTCCTCGTCATCCACCCCGCTCGACTCGACTAAGTCGGTAGGGCCGTCCAGAGGGGTGGGAGGAACCTCAAGTTGAGCGCCAACCTTAGCCTTTCGAATCACCCGAGCCTCAAGTCCCGACCACCAAGGGTAGTCGTCGAGAAGTGAGGCATCGCCACAATAACAAAGGGGGAGGGGGAGCGAATCCTTGAGCGCCTGACAATCGACTGTCCCCTCGAGGGTGGTGCCTTTAACAGCCGACTCCCATGCATCAAATGTGAAGTTGAAGTACTGGAGGGTAGCCGGGCACAGTTTCTCGAGGAAGGCGGGAGAATTGCAGAATGCTCCAACAACCTCCTTGCGATAGGCCTCGAGAAAAACTGAGCCCATGGGTGACTTGAGAAAGGACTTATGCCCTTTCTCCAACCCAATCTCCCTCTCGGCCACATTGTTCTCAGTGGCCTTCGCAAGGTCGGCACGCAGCCGGCAGACTTGGGAGAGGGCGGCGGCCTTCTCAGATTTGAGCTTCGCAATAATGGCATTGGCCGCCGCAAGGTCGTCCTCCTTCTGCTCGAGCTCACAAAGTTGTTCTTCGCACTTCTTCTTTTAGGCGTGGACATTGGAGTTGGGTGAGCTGGACTCCTCAAGAAGAGTGGGCATCACATACGCCATGAACTAAGGAAAAACGTGGTGCGAGCGCAAGGGCCAAACGTGGTGCCGGAGGGAGGAGAGCTGGTGATGCAGGTGACTAGAGGAGATCTGAATCGCATTGTTGCGGAGGTGGTAGGCCGGGCATTGTCAGCACGAGATGCGGCATTAGTGGAACGGCCTGCTGCGATAATAGAAAGGCCAGTTGTGGTAGTGGAGAGGTCCGCAGTGCTTGTGGAGCGGTCTGTTGTGGTTGGAGAGCGACCGGCTTCCGAGGTTGAGCAACACGTCCCCGTGTTGTCTAGGCCATTAAGAGAAGGTAGTCATCGTAGAGATGACCAGGAGGAGAGGCTAGTGATGTCGCCAATGGTTCCCAGGCCGTCTAGGGATGTAATGATGGAGAAAAAGGCTAACCAGAAGAAGCTCCAAGCTAGAGTGGATGGAAGGCGGCAGCCTAGGATGCAGGGTCACCCCTTTACCGATGATGTTTTAGGTGCCGAATTACCCCATAATTTATGGGAGCAAAGTATATATTACGATGGATCCTCAGATCCAGCTAGGCATTTGAGGAGTTTCGAGAATGTGGCGGTTTTACATCGGTATAGTGATAGCGTTTGTTGTCGAGCTTTTTTGACAACCTTGAAAGGTTCGGCTAAATATTGGTTCCACCAGTTACCTGCGGGATCTGTTTATAGTTTCTATGCGTTTAGTTCATTGTTTATCAATCAGTTCTCGAGCGCAAGGAAATGCGAGAAGACGTATATGTCCCTAATGAACATGCAACAGCGTGAGACTGAGTCCCTCAGGGAATACGTGGCTAGGTTCACTCGTGCATGTGTGGAGGTCCCTACGACGACTGAGGAAATAAAAGTCGGCGGGTTGACGAGGGGCAAATGGCAGGAAATTGCAGAAATTCGCTGGCTAAGACACCTGCTCGGTCCTATGATGAGCTTTTGGAAAGGTGCAACAAGTATATGAATATGGAGGAGACAGAGGCAGGCATTCAGGTGCATGATTGAGCTCGGGGAAAGAAGTAGGAGGAAAAACACAAGTCGGAGGATAAAAGATCAAGAGGGAAGGATAATATGAGCGATGATAGAAGGCACTTGGGGTTCAAGTACGAGCATTACACGCCGCTGACATCACCTAGGGGGCAGGTGTATGAAATGCTGGAGAAATGAGGGGAGACTAAGACGTTTGGGAGGCCTTAACCTTTACCAAGAAAGTTTGGAAAGGTACCAGTGAAAGGAGACCCTTACTGTAGGTATCATCGTGACTATGGGCATTGGACCAATAACTGTAAGGAGCTCAAGGACGAAATTGAGAGGCTAATAAGAGCTGGACACTTGAAGGAGTTCGTGATCCAAGATAAGGAGAAAAAACATGATGCAGATGGGGTTGATCGGAAGAGACGGCAGGAGGAGCAGAGGGAGAGGGCTCCAAAGAGAGGCATAATCCATATGATAGCCGGGGGGCCAACAGATGGTGATTCTAATGGGGCTAGGTGTGCTAATTTTATGGCTGATTGGGAAAGTGTGGCGGAGGTTTAGATCGCCTACACAGTGCCCGAGTTAACTTTCGGAGCAAGGGATTCTCAAGGTGTATTGGTGCTCCATAATGATGTGTTGGTGGTAACAGCGGAGATCACAAACTATGACGTAGAGAGGATACTCATCGATACAGGGAGTTCGGCGGATATCATGTTGTACGAATGCTTTAGAAAGATGGACTTGGGGATGGATATTACACCAATTAAGACCTCTTTATTTGGTTCAGTGAGGCCGAGGTGGTGCCGTTGGGGGAGGTTCAGCTTACCATGGCCTTGGGGTCTCCTCCCCTCATGAAGGTAAGGGCAGTTCATTTTGTGATTGTCAAAGCGGAATCAGCCTACAATGTCATCTTGGGGCGACCCAGCTTGAACTCTTTCCAAGCAGCAGCTTCCACATATTGCATGAAGATGAAGTTCTCGGTGGGTGAGCTTGTCGGTGAGGTCGCGGGAAACCAGCGACTGGCAAGAACTTGCTATCAAACGATATTGAAGGCAGGACACAAAAGGAAGAGCATGGAGGTTGGTTTGAGCAAGGTTAAGGAGGAGAGATCGAGTAGAGGGAAGGAAGCCAGGACCGAGATGACTTTGCCGAAGAGCTCATGGAGATTGCCCTAGTGGAAGGGGAATGCGAGAAGATGACAAAGGTTGGTAAGGAGTTGGACAAGCATATTAAGGCACATATTTTCGCTTTCACTCTAGAGGACTTGGTGGGCATTGATCCTAACGTGGTCGAGTATAAATTAAATATCAATCCCTGAATGAGACCTGTCAAGCAGAAGCGACGACATCTCGGGGTGGAGCTAGATGTCGTTATCGAAAAATAGGTGGAGAAGTTGATCCGAGCAGGTCACATCAAACCCATTCAATTTCCAGAGTGGCTCTCAAATAAAGTGATGGTGAAGAAGGTGGAAAATAAGTGGCATATGTGCACAGACTTCCGTGACCTTAATCAAGCATACCCTAAAGATCATTATTCGTTGTCGTGCATAGACCAGTTGGTCGATTCCACGTCGGGTTGCGAATTGTTGAGCATTATGGACGCTTCACAGGGGTATCACCAGATTCCATTAGCCGTGGAGGACCAGAAGCGGGTGAACTTTGTTACGTCTAAGGGGACTTATTGTTATGTTATAATGCCTTTCCGCTTGCGCAATGTGGGGGCGACCTATCAAAGATTGGTAGATAAGATGTTTTTGGGACAATTAAGAAGGAATATGGAGGTATACGTAGATGATATACTAGTACAGAGTCGGCGAGCAGACCATCATGTGGAAGACCTGAAGGAGACTTTTGAGACATTAAGAATGTATAAGATGAAGCTTAATCCGGAAAATGGGAAGTTCCTCGGATACATGGTAACTGAGCGCGACATTGAGGTCAATCCAGAGAAAGTGTGGGCGGTGCTCGACATACAACCGCCTAGGACTATAAAGAAGGTGCAGATCCTTACCGGGCGTTTGGCAGGACTCAGCCGGTTTAAAGCGCATGCAACAAAGCACAATTTTCCATTCTTTCGAGCCCTTCGTAAGGGAGCCAGATTTCAGTGGTCCGTGCAGGCACAAGAGTCCTTTACCAGGCTGAAGGAATTTTTGGCTGAATTACCTTTGCTCACCAAGCCATACCCGATGGACGTGTTGATCTTGTATCTTTCTATGGGCAAGGTGGCTAAAAACTCGGTATTGCTGAAGGAAGAAGGAGGTGGGCAGCAACCCATTTACTACATGAGTAAATTATTGCAGGGAGCAGAGACGAAGTGTGCGGAGATGGAGAAGGCGGCCTTAGCTCTTCTTGTCACAGCTAGGAGGTTGAGACCTTCCCTCTGTCACATGTGGTCATGGTGCGGACTAACTTTCCCTTGAAGGAAATGTTGGGTATGCCATCAGCTTCGGGAGAATTGTGAAGTGGGCAGTCGAACTGGGTGAGTATAATGTTAGCTTTGAATCAAGAAAAGCTATTAGGGCACAGGCACTGGCAGACTTTATTCAGGAGGGTATGATGGGCGAGGAATCGGGTGTCCGGGAGGTGTATGTTGATGGATCTTTGACAAAAATGGGAGCTGGAGTTGGAATATTAATTTTTCCACCTAAATGAGAACCTCTTGAGTTTGCGGTCAAGCTTACTTTCAGAGCTTCAAACAATGAAGCGGAATATGAGGCATTACTAAAAGGGATGTAATTGGTGGCGAGTGCAGGAGCCAGAAAGGTGGTTATCCATTCTGATTCTCTTCTAGTGGTTGAACAAATGAAGGGAGAGTACGAAGCTGAGGAGGTTAGGATGGCTAAGTACACTAAGGAGGCTCAAGCTTTAGCTAAAAGTTTCGAATCGTGGGAGCTAATCTAGATACCAAGGGCTGAAAATGGGTGAGTCGATTTGTTTTCAAAGGTGGCAGCCTCTTTTGTGGATTGCAAGTCACGTTCAGTGACCCTTTTGCAGATGGGGTCCAACATTCTGGAAGGTGTTATGGAGCTAGAAGAGAAGGAAGACTATAGAAGCCCTGTATTAAATTGGTTGGCACAAGCGGAGATAGGACAAAAAGATGTTCGGGCGGTAACTTAGTCAGGCGAGCCCTGAGGTTCTTTGTCCCAGAAGGAGTGCTTTTCAAGAGTTCATATTTTGGGCCTCACCTACGGTGTGATTCTAAAGATAAAAGCGATTATGTGCTGAAGGAGGTCCATGAGGGTTACTGTGGAGACTATATTAAGGCGCGGGCCTCGGTGGGGAAAGTGTTGAGAGCGGGATACTTTTGGCCAACGATGAGGGTCATGGCAAGAGAATTAGTTCAGAAATGTATCAATTGTCAGCATCATGGACAACTCATTCATGTGCCGGCTGAGGAGCTAATGCCGATGAGTTCACCTCTGCCATTCAATGGCGAATGGATATAGTAGGGCCTTTCCTGCAAGGCTGTGGGCAGAAAAAATTCCTACTGGTTTTTGTGGATTATTTCAACAAATGGGTAGAGTGTAACGCCCCACTTTTATTTGCCAAAATTCAGAGTAAATTTTTCAAATTTATCTCAAAATAAAACACTTGAGGCGCTACTCATTTCCAAAACGAACATCAATACTTAACCAATTTTTCAATATTTAACTAATTTTCAATCCTCATTCATCAACATTAAAAATCCCAATAATCAATAAAGCAATCGAAGCATTCCAATAATCAATATCCTAGGAAATGTACTCCCTATCAATAATCCAATAATCAACAATAGAGAAATCAATAATAGCAATATTCAGTTCAAGGCAGAAGCAATTTCAATAATATTAAGACCACCACTCGCATCCCTCCGTCGTGCCCGCAATACTATCATGCATCCATAAAGAGCAGGTGGGGATGAACACAAGAGGAAAAGTAGTGCTCACCACTATGCAGTAAATGTTAGCCTCAATAATAAACAGTAATCAATAATCGAAAGTTATGGTCTCAGCATGTATACGAAGCAATAATATATCCCATTATCCCATTAATAATCACAATAATCAGACTCATGTGCACACCTACGCATAGACTACTGCTGATACTCGATTCGAACGCCAAGACCTACGCCTTGGTCTTACAACGATGCCCAGCCAGTAGGAGTAAACCACCCCGCCGGCCAAAACCTACGAATTGGTCTTAGAATTGGGGATCACCAGCCAAAACCTACGCCCTGGTCTTACGGCTCTCAAGGGAGACTACCCAACGGGCACGTTCTATAGCTACGGGGATAACCGTTCGGTGGCCGGTACAGCTCACACCGAAGGCTACATGATTCACATGCATACCTTGATCATACCACAATTAAAACAGTAATAACATTTAAAGCATAGTAATTTTTCAAATAAAACCCACCTGGATTGCTTACTTATTGATCGAATTGCTTCAAAGAACGTGCGCCTGAATGAAGGATCACTCCTCTTAGTCTACAGTTTAAAATAATTTCCTTTTATTAAAGGCGACGACAAACAAACAAGGACAATTAAGCACATAAGGCAAATAAAACAAACCAAGACATCACAAGGCTTTATGTCTGGACATAAAATCTGATTTTTAACACACAAAATCAACATTTCCAGTCAAAAAATAAAGTGTAATCACAGCCGTACAAAACATCACCGACAAGGCAAAAATTCACGTAGACTTACTTTCTCATTTTCTATTCAACTCAACCTAGCTTAACTAAAAACACTGAAATTCAAGCACCAATTCTGCAAGAATAACATGTTTCTACCTAAAAACAAAACAACACATACTAACAGCCCCCAAAATAAAACAAGCAATGCACAGAACACTCAACAAGCTACTGATTCTTCTTCCCAAGTTATAACTTTGAGCATGCTTTTCACTACTAGAAAACTGGAATTTGAACGTAAAGTACCAACTACACTCGGCCAGAAATGGGGATATGAAGGTTGAGCCAAATACCTTTCTTAGGACTTACAAATGAAAGGAAGTGGCTCAATCTTTGGCTCGAAGTCGGCTCGGCTGAAAAGGCACGGTTTGGCCCTCGGCTGACCTAAAGGATCGTGGCTGCTCCCGGTCACTCTCGAAAACGGCCCGGCCTGTCGCTGCTCCCAACTGTGCATAGCCTAGACTCGCTGGTCTCGCCTGTAGAAGGGAAAGCTCAGCCGCCATTAGGGTCGGGCCAGACGTGGTCGTGCCGGAGGGAGCCTTGGTCGCCGGTCGCAGGTCGACGACATGGCTGGAAGTTGGAGGTCTCAGTCGCTGCCGTTGGACGAGGCTGAACAGAGCTCGGTCGCCGAGAGCACAAAATCGTCGGACAATGGTCAGAGCTCGATGCTCGCCGGTCCACTGTGAACACACATATCTCTCAGTCACTGGAATTAGGAGCTTCAATCGCCGGTTCTGCTTGGTCGAAAGGAGTTTCCGAGGGAGGTGGGATTGTTGTTCAATCTAGAGGAGACGGGGCGAAAGTATCAAAGCTGCAATCGATTTCAAAGGTGGAAAGCTAAAATCTGTTGCAACTCTCGAAAGAATTGGGGAGGACTACTCCCGTTGTTGCTGCAGTTTCGCGAGAGAGGGAGATCGGAGAGAAAAGCCGAGCGTTGGGGAAAACGTTAGCGGAAATAAGGGTTTGACTGCGTGAAAAATGAGATGGGTAAAATCCCAAAATTCCTTATCAATTTACATAAGAATCACTTGGTTTAAATCAACTAGCAATTGGGCCAAAATAATACAAGAGCTTATTGGGCCGAAACCATATATCATAAATGATGAAAAGAATTGGACTCGAAAACGGCTAGCGACGATTCGCTACAATAAAACAAACCGGCAAATTTCGAATAGTCATTAAATTTAAATGATTTAACTAGACTTAATCGTCTAAATAAACCAATTTTCTCAAATGATTAAATAGACGCTATAGTCTAATTAATCCGAAACTAACTAAAAAAAAAAAGTTACGATGGCTATTGAATAAGTAAATCGGATAACATCGAATAGCTAACGAATAATCGATAATTCGAATAATTTAAATAGACTACGTTTTCTAAATAAATTATTTACTTAACGGATTAAATAGACACTAATGTCCAATTAGTCCGAATAACCGGATAATATATATATTAAATACACACAAAATATTTATTAATATTAATAAGCATTTAAACATTTAGGCATTTAAACACAACAATAAAAATAAACATTATATATGTTATAATAATAAAAACCATTTAAATAAATAATGACAATTAGACATTTAATAATAGCAATACTAACAATAAGCAATCTAAACAATTAGACAAATAATGAAATAATATTAATAATGCAAAAATAATGATCTCAATATTATTAAAAAAACGAACGGGGCATTACAGTCTATCCTCCTTAAATGATTTCCGTCCTCGGAAATACTAAAGAACACGCATCTAAAGGAAAACGACAAACTCAAACGGATTTTTCAATTATGAGGTTCCGGTATCCCCTCCAAACTCATCCCCGCTCGTATGAGTCTTATCGCCCTAAAATCGAAAGGCGTACACCCCCTACAGGACCCAATCCGACTCGCCCTATGCTCGTATATTTACCTTCTTGCACAGGAGGGTGATCAATCCTGCCCGAGCTCAAGCGTACATCCTTTTCCAAGGGACCCAGTCCAGCTTGGCCCATACCCAGGATATCAACAATTAGCTTCGCACCCAACAACACACAAGACCCCATCAAGTTGTTCCGTGTATCGCTAGCATACTCCGACTGCCTCACTATCAAGGTGGATACGTGACGCCAAGCTTCAGCCTCGTGTTTGAGTCAAACTGATAACTTGCTCACGATTTCATCACAGTCCGTGCGTCTCTATCAGAGACTTCAACACGGTATCACATATAGACAACACAACCCCCAAATGCTCATACTCTCAAGATATCGACTCCACGAGTCGAACGTAGCCCTTATGCGCGACATAAGGCTTCGTCCAATAGCAACACGAACTTCCCAATTTTCCGACTCAAGAAATTCTCGAGTAAGGCATAGGAACTCATCGACTATACTCCTTATTCGAATATCGTCGATTAAAGATCCTTACACGATTTAGTGGGACTTAGAGTTCTCGGTTCAAGGTTCGGGGTAACCAAAATAGCTCAGCATAAAAATCGGTCGAATAATGAAATAAAATTGATGATTCGGGTTAGTGCACTGTCAACCAAGAGGCGGTACGCTCGCTGGTGCTGCATAAGCGGGGCACTGGGACACGTGCGTACCCACCTACTCGGAGACCAGCTGCAGGTTTGAGGTTTGGCCACATCCGCTGGCTCGGGGAGTTCGTGCATACGGTGATGACGGCTGCAGCTCTCGTGCGAGTCAACGGTTGGCCCCATGGTTGGCCTCGCGTCTCTCAGCACGGGCGTGCGTGCTCAACCATCACTTCGCGTGGCTACACCCGATCAGGGCCGGATTTTGGTCCAAGGTTCCACAAAAAATTTACAGTCCAAGACAATCCAAAGGGATGGTTTTACCAAATTTCAAAAATTTTGGGTTCAACAAAGCAATATATATTTCAGGCATTCTACAATTTTTCAAAAGTTCAAGGGTTTCAGAAATAGCAAGGTGCAAGTCCGAGTTCCAAGTCCACTACTTTTCCAAACGACACATTCTAATACGCAAAGAGATCAATGATTGAGATAGACGAGATTCTCAAAGAAATACTAAGACAGTTAGTCAGTCGGGAATAATCCCTATTCAGCAGCTCCTGAATAACTAGTTCACCTCGACTCTTTCGAAATTCCGAAAGAAGTAGAAGAATGAGTGATTCTACGACGGACTAAATTCAAAACAAAAACGGTTCTGCACCTCATGATATGCTTGCTTCGAACTCGACTATCCTGTTTAAATGATTTTTGCATAATCTTTTAAGGTGGAAAGAAACACTCCTTGATATGCATCGACTAAGAGGTATCACAAAACAATATTCCCACATTTACGAAAATAAATAAGGGTCAACATAAGTTAATACGCTTAATACCCCAAGGAAAAGAAAATCTAGCGAAATTGCCAAAGTACAAAATGATTGAATGCCCAAGAGGTGTCTCGAAACACAATCCAACTCGACTACCATGCGAAAGGAAATAATCAAGGGCAAGCGAAAGACACTCGGGCGGCAAAGGCGCGAATGGGCAGTTAAGAGGCTACAACAGGTCAAATACAACAAAAATGATAGACTCAAATTTCTACGATTAAAATGAAAAAAACTGACTGCGCAATGATCGAATTTCGGAGGTCAAAAACAGCGACGAACAACTACCGATACTAGGGTCACGAATAAGGTTCCAAGCTCCACACTCAAACGATTCTCAATAAACACGAGATAATAGTTTGGATAACAAAATAACGCTCCGACTAACACGATTTAATCACGACGACTCGAGGCTAGGGTCTTTGAAATCGAAAGTCCCGGATATCCACGATGAATTCAAGAAAACAACCGATGCATAGAACGAGCATACGAACCAATATACACCCGACTAACCAACGTATTTTCAAATCCAACCATTGAAAAAAAAAGAACGAATTAAAACAGATGAATTTCAACCATTATATCGAAATTCCCAACCGATAACTTCTAAAGCAAGACTTAACTCTATGTTCAAGTTCATACAACTAGAGTTTGTAACTCCTCTAGACTTCAAGAATGTTTAAAAGCAGGAGGATAAGTTCCTAAGCCCCGATTTACAACTCATAATATCATAATATTTCACAAAAGCAATTCAATATTACTCATGTATTCATACCTGAGTTGGCGTGGCACGACGGAAGCGAGTGGTTATAATCACAACATTTAGTCCCATTAATTCCCAGACTTCCCATAATTCACATTAACCAGTCTACAGAAACGCAGACTGGCTCTGATACCAAACTGTAACGCCCCACTTTTATTTGCCAAAATTCAGAATAAATTTTTGAAATTTACCTCAAAATAAAACACTTGAGGCGCTACTCATTTCCAAAACGAACATCAATACTTAACCAATTTTTCAATATTTAACCAATTTTCAATCCTCATTCATCAATATTAAAAATCCCAATAATCAATAATGCAATCGAAGCATTCCAATAATCAATATCCTAGGGAATGTACTCCCTATCAATAATCCAATAATCAACAATAGAGAAATCAATAATAGCAATATTCAGTTCAAGGCGGAAGCAATTTCAAAAATATTAAGACCACCACTCGCATCCCTCCGTCGTGCACGCAATACTAACCTGCATCCATAAAGAGCAGGTGGGGATGAGCACAAGAGGAAATGTAGTGCTCACCACTATGCAGTAAATGTTAGCCTCAATAATAAACAGTAATCAATAATCGAAAGGTATGGTCTCAGCATGTATACGAAGCAATAATATATCCCATTCTCCCATCAATAATCACAATAATCAGACTCATGTGCACACCTACACATAGACTACTGCTGATACTCGATTCGAATGCCAAGACCTACGCCTTGGTCTTACAACGATGCCCAGCCAGTAGGAGTAAACCACCCCGCCGGCCAAAACCTACGAATTGGTCTTACAATCGGGGATCACCAGCCAAAACCTACGCCCTGGTCTTACGGCTCTCAAGGGAGGCTACCCAACGGGCACGTTCTATAGCTACGAGGATAACCGTTCGGTGGCTGGTACAGCTCACACCGAAGGCTACATGATTCACATGCATACCTTGATCATACCACAATTAAAACGGTAATAACATTTAAAGCATAGTAATTTTTCAAATAAAACCCACCTGGATTGCTTACTTATTGATCGAATTGCTTCAAAGAACGTGCGCCTGAATGAGGGATCACTCCTCTTAGTCTACAGTTTAAAATAATTTCCTTTTATTAAAGGCGACGGCAAACAAACAAGGACAATTAAGCACATAAGACAAATAAAACAAACCAAGACATTAAGAAAATTAAAAGCAAACAAAGCACATAAATTATACAACAGCCCCAACAAAACATAAACAAACAAGGCAAGAAAGAAACACATAAACAAGCTCTCTTTTTCTTCTCTTCTTTTAATTTTTTTTTTTCAAACTCAAGAAGGCTTCAATACTGAATTTAAAGGTCTGAATATTGCACAATTGCAACATGCTAAACACGGCAATAATGCTCAGCAAAATACCAAAATAAATCAGGGCCAAAGAAACATCGA
>CACSLK010027793.1:65173-76364 GCA_902706635.1 Striga hermonthica
CCCCTCAGGGGCCCAAGATCCTCGCTGGCACATGGTCAAGCTACTGGCTCTGATACCATTGTAACAGCCCAGCCAACCCGTAGTGTGATATTGTCCTCTTTGGGCACTCTTACCCTCACGGTTTTGCCTTTGGGAGCTAGCTCACCAAAACGCATCACACTAGTGAAGGTATCCACAGCCACTTATAAGGCATGCTTCGTTCCGCTTCACAACCAATGTGGGATATTGTAACAGCCCGCTAGCTTATTAAAATCAGAGTTAAATTTTTGCAATTTCTTTTCTAAAAATACGTATTAGTTCGCAAAATCGTGATTCGGGATGCTACTGAAAAACCTTTCTTTTCTGAAAAATCCGTTATCTTTTTTGAGTTAAATTTGTTAGGAAAAACGGATTATATTATGTCAAACTAGTATGTAATACTGTACAAAATCCGACTGGTAAATCGGATCAAAATCTGAAAATCCACATGCGAGTCTGGAAAGCTAAGATATGACATCGGAGTAAAAACGTGCCAAAACAAATATATACAGTACAAGTCTGTAAAATGGCATAAAGCCAAAGTCCTTTACCACCTGCTCAGCTTACTCCTCAGGACCGACCCTGTGACCTGAAAAAGATAATATAGTAGGGGCGTGAGCACTAAAGGCCACTGTGCTCCGTAAAAACCCATGTTGAAGTAAAACAGTAATAATAATTGCAATATCATGATCAAAAGCATATATATAATCTGTTTCTATGTCGATGTCCATGAACTGGCTGATCAATAGTTTAAACTGGATCAGAAACTGAATCTGTCGGCTTTTTCCGTACCCATGTGCACACCCTAGTGGGCAGATCACGCCACTAGAACTCAAAATGGACTTACGGCACCTGAACCGGCCAACATTCTAAGCGGAACGGAATCTACATACCTTAAACATGATAGCTGTAATTATACACAATGTAATACTCAGTCTGAGTCCCCACCTGAACTGCTGCTTTGAAAATGTATGCGCTGCTTGTGACTGATCAAACTGTAAAAGTATATAAATAAACAAATACTAAGCACTATGCTCAGACTGACTGAAAATAATTGCTAAGATGCTCGACTTGAACTAAAATATTTAACTGGATTTACTAGAGTAATCTCGGGTTCTAATTTGACTGTCAATAAAGCTGGACTGAATTGGTACTGTTATACTGAATTGACTGGACTGAAAATTGAATTGAAAATCTTGACTGAACTTGGATCGGGTCACTAATGTTAGAGGTATGCTGTAAAAGATCCGATTTGCAGATTCTATCAATTCCATTTTTTATCTGGCCATCATGTTTAGGTCAAAGTACATATGCTTGCAGTTTATTTATTTATGCAATCATACTCCTTGTCTTACATTGAGATAGTGTGGTTCGAAGTGTTTCGAACAGAAAGATACCTATCGGTTCCTTGTAAGACTAAACTATTCGTTCACAGTCTAGACAGACAGTGAGACCCCTCTTGGAAAAAGACTGTAGTGTATTCTAGATTCAGTTGGTCTTTGACTGAAGGATTACAATAGCACTTATGTTAAATGTTAAACAGGACCACGGAAGGATAAGGAAATGAGACTCACTGACCATTGTTGTAACCTAGACCTTCAGTGATTGATGCGTTCTCTTAAGCTGTAAGATAATATAAAATAGACATATATTGTTATTTCTTATTTATTTGATTTACCAAGTGATTCCTATTTTATTAGGATGACATACGAGGTATTTTGGTAAGTAAGAATAGTTATATGATGTGCTATTATAAATTATTTATGCTCACTATGTTCCAGTGCACTAAATTAAACTGGCTAAACCTAGGTCAAAGAGATCGACTTTCCTATAAGTAAATCCGTAAAAGGAGCGGAGCTCATCCGGGGTGGTGAGCTTCTCGATGTGATACGGGACTTTATTCCACGCAGCTGCAAGCTCGCGAAATCGGGCTATTTTCCTAGGCCGAGGTTGGTCAGGGGCAACGGTTAACCATTCTGGGCTAAAGCTGAAGGTTTATTTGGGTGGTTTCACGAAGAAAAATTGGGTCTTCCAATGACTTATTTTTGTGTTTAGCTCCCTAAGGTAATCGGCTGGTTTGCGAGCGCTAAGGTAGTATGATCCGCTTTGGTGGAGCTTGTGGCCATAACAATAATAAATGAATTCAAGATATACCTTCTTGAAGTGATAATGACTAAGTATCGTGTATGCTATGAGAATGCGAATGTTGTTGGGAACGAGTTGATTAATAGGAAAATTATAAAGATCGGCCAATGCGAGTAGCTCTGGACGGATAGGAAAGTGAAGACCACTAGCTATTTGATCGATTAAAAAGGTGTAATAGCTGTATGAGGGGCGGTTATACGAGTCACCCAGTGAGGGCGTCCGGAACGACCAATCGGAGGGGAGTTCACATAACCGTTTAAAGTCTTCTATTTCGGGCTCGGTGGTGAAAAATAAAGGGTTAGGTCATTGGACTACTATGTCATCCGGAGCTAGTTCTAAGGTTGAATTCACGGCTTCCTCGGCATCTACGGATATTTTCAATTTTTGGGCGCGTAGTTCGGAAGTTGGTAGAGAGACGCCTTTGGGAGGGCTACAGGTTAGAGAGAGTGTGTTGTTACCGATTATAGGGGTTAGATCGTCCCATGGGATGTCCCCATCAACCTCGTCTCGAAGTTGTAGGGCTGACCTATTGGGTGTTGTTTGTGTGAGGGTACTCGGGTGAGTTCTAAGCTCTTTGAGAGAGGAGCTCGAGCTAGACTCGGAACGGTCGGATTCCAAAGTCATGGTCATCGCATCAGACATGTCGGTTCTTACTACGGAGAAGTAGGGATACGATAAATCAGATATGGGCATGTAGTTATCATGAGTCTGATGGCTCCATTGAAATACAATGCCACACTCAAATACAAATTTTGAGAGCAAGAGGGGCATATATTTATCGATGTAATAACAAATGCAAGGATAGAATGCATGTAACCATCCAGCCAACCCGTAGTGTGATATTGTCCGCTTTAGGCACTCTCACCCTCACGGTTTTGCCTTTGGGAGATAGCTCACCAAAACGCGTCACTCCAAGTTAAGGCTTGCCTTAACCCTGCACAGCGGTGCGTGGTTATATTGTCCCTGCTGGTCTTGACCGTAGTGTTTTGTTCTGTCTCTAGCCCAGATGCGTCACACTAGTGAAGATATCCACAACCACTTACAAGGCATACTTCGTTCCCCTTCACAACCGATGTGGGATATCTAGATCCACCCCCCTCAGGGGCCCAAGATCCTCGCTGGCACATGGTCAAGCTACTGGCTCTGATACCATTGTAACAGCCCAGCCAACCCGTAGTGTGATATTGTCCTCTTTGGGCACTCTCACCCTTACGGTTTTGCCTTTGGGAGCTAGCTGACCAAAACGCATCACACTAGTGAAGGTATCCACAGCCACTTATAAGGCATGCTTCGTTCCCCTTCACAACCAATGTAGGATATTATAACAGCCCGCTAGCTTATTAAAATTAGAGTTAAATTTTTGCAATTTCTTCTCTAAAAATACGTATTAGTTTGCCAATTCGTGATTCAGAATGCTACTGAAAAAACCTTTCTTTTCTGAAAAAATCCGTTATCTTTTCTGAGTTAAATTTGTTAGGAAAAATGGATTATATTATGTCAAACTAGCATGTAATACTGTACAAAATCCGACTGGTAAATCGGATCAAAATCTGAAAATCCACATGCGAGTTTGGAAAGCTAAGATGTGACATCGGAGTAAAAATGTGGCAAAACAAATATATACATTACAAGTCTGCAAAATGGCATAAAGCCAAAGTCCTTGACCACCTGCTCAGCTTACTCCTGAGGACCGACCATGTGACCTGAAAAAGATAATATAGTGGGGGCGTGAGCACTAAAGGCCACTGTGCTCCGCAAAAACCCATGTTGAAGTAAAACAGTAATAATAATTGCAATATTATGATCAAAAGCATATATATAATCTGTTTCTATGTCGATGTCCATGAACTGGCTGATCAACAGTATAAACTGAATCAGAAACTGAATCTGTCGGCTGTGTCCGGACCCATATGCACACCCTAGTGGGCAGATCACGCCACTAGAACTCAAAATGGACTTACGGCACCTGAACCGGCCACCATTCTAAGCGGAACAGAATCTACATACCTTGAACATGATAGTTGTAATTATACTCAATGTAATGCTCAGTCTGAGTCCCCACCTGAACTGCTGGTTTGAAAATGTAAGCGCTGCTGGTGACTGATCAAACTGTAAAAATATATAAATAAACAAATACTAAGCACTATGCTCAGACTGACTGAAAATAACTGCTAAGATGCTCGGCATGAACTAAAATATTTAACTGGATTTACTAGAATAATCTCAGGTTCTAATTTGACTGTCAATAAAGCTGGACTGAATTGGTACTTTTATAATGAACTGACTGGACTGATAATTGAACTGAAAATCTGGACTGAACTTGGACCGAGTCACTAATGTTAGAGGTATGCTGTAAAAGATCCGATTTGCAGATTCTATCAATTCCATTTTGATCAGGCCATCATGTTTAGGTCAAAGTACATATGCTTGCAGTTTATTTATTTATGCAATCATACTCCTTGTCTTACATTGAGATAGTGTGGTTTGAAGTGTTTCGAACAGAAAGATTACCTATCGGTTCCTTGTAAGACTAAACTATTCGTTCACAGTCTAGACAGGCAGTGAGACCCCTCTTGGAAAAAAACTGTAGTGTATTCTTGATTCAGTTGGTCTTTGACTGGAGAACTACACTAGCACTTATGATAGGTGTTGAACAGGACCACCGAAGGATAAGATTATGAGACTCATTGACCGTTGTTGTAATCTAGACCTTCAATAATTGATGCGTACTCTTAAGCTGTAGGATAATATAAAACGGGCATATGTATTCATTACTTGTTTATTTGGTTTACCAAGGGTGATTCCTATTTTGCTAGGATGACATACTCGGTATTTTGGTAAATAAGTGTGTTTATATGATGTGCCGTCATAAGTTATTTACGGTCACTGTGTCCGAGTGTGCTGGGTTGATGACGTCCCCGAAATGAGCCCAGGAATGAATAATATGTCATGTCTTGCAGGCGGATGTGTTATCCGGCATAATGATTAAGGATCTGAGTGGTACTAGTTTCGAAAATGAATAAGAAGTTGATTAGTTATTTTGTCAGTAATTTAGTTAATCAACAGACGTTATATCTTAAACATTGGGAGATAAATCTATCAATTGGTTTAATATATTTAATCAGTGGAAACGAATTAGTTTTAATTCGAAGCTAAATGGGGAGAGCAATAATATTACTCTAGTGGAATGTTTTATTATTTAATTTAAGATTAGAAATTAGGAATTAATTATATTCCATAATTCCCGAAGGATGGAAATATTCCTTCTAGAATATTACCTAGGGTTAGGAGTCTATGGAGTCTTCTAGAAGGTAATTAATTATTAGGAATATTATCCTAGATGGGAAAGGAGATGGAAGATAATAAGGATTCCTAAACCTTAAGGAATAAGCCCATATTTTGCACCTCCTTCAGGTCCCTATTGTAGCCTATAAATACACTAGGTCCCCTAACCTCTTGAGTATGCTTTTACACATTTTTCTCCCCGAAGGGATGGAGAAATTCGGCCTCTTCAAGCGAGAAAGAAAGAGAGAGATTTTTCTTCGAAAGAAAAATCGGTTTGCACCGTAAGGTCTTAGAAGAAGATGATCAAGAGGTTTTTAGAAATCTAATAAATTGCTCCACCAAGATTTAATAGAGATCGTGTAAAGGTCATACAATAAAAGATCGAAGGTTGTAAAGGTCATACAATAGAAGATAGAAGTCGAATATATGTATTTTTCCTATCTTTCCGTCGAACTTTCGCGTGCACAAATCCGCCTAGGTGTTCAGTTCACGCCTAATTCCCGCACCCAATTCGCGCCCAGATGTTTCAGTTTGCAGTCATCAGTTTATCATTGTCTGCACGAGCATAAGAATCGAAGATAGCGCGTGGCGTTGTGGTCTTCCGCGCGCTATTACATTGTAGAAGTCGCTGGTTCGAACCTTGTTAAAAGCATTTTTATTTTGTTTCCAGCTCTTCAGGCGCGCGGGCCTCTTAGCCCGCGCGCAGCCCACGTCTGCCTCACATCTCAGCCCGCGAAAAGCCCTCTTCCAGCCCGCGTGAATTGTCCTGCTGCACCACGGCCCAGATGCGTGTCACCTCCGCCCAATTTCGTTGTGCGCAGCCCAGATGCACTCCACTCGGCCCAGCGAAGTAGAAAGTAACCCAACTCGTGTTTGCGCGGCCCAACGGTCATTCCAGCGAGCCCAGCATGATCCAGCCGGTCCAGAACACCTTCAGACCAACCCAGACGCGTTTAGCAAGGTCCAAACCGGTTCAACTTGGTCCAGAAGCTCGGTTCATGTCCAGGATGGTTTCCGAGCGGCCTGAGGAGTCCAACTCACTTACCGAAAGTTCGAGATGATCTGATGAGCTTGATGAAAGATTGGAGCACCTTGATGACTCTATTAGAATCTAGAAAGGCCAAGTCTAGCTGCCCATTAGACTTTGGTGTTCAGACGATCTCCATCAACGGAACTCAGAAACGTCTCAGAGTCGGCAAAAATTTTAAACCGTAAGTCCTAATCCTAACTATAGATTCCGCTGCGTTAGGATTTATTATTCAATAGATTTGAATGTGCACATTTTCGACGTTCTTAATAGAACCCAACAACTGGTATCAGAGCCCAGGATAATTCGACTTTGTGCACTATTCGAATTAGGACTTGCGTGATATATGTGAATTAATTGTGTACAGACGCAGCACATAATAGATTAGAATTGCAAATAAGTGTGTTTGCAGGTATTCTTGAATCTATCTATTATGGCCCACATGTATGTTTGTTTTTTAATTCATGTATGTCGTTTTATAAGCCTTGAACATGTCGAGGATTTTTGGGTTGGTGAATGCTTGTAATAATTTATTCGCGCGGTGGGACACCGCATAGTTTAAATGCTTTACTAGATCATTCATGTATGACCCCTGCGTGGGCCATAGGATCAATGTATGTGATTTATATTATGTAATTGTTCGTTGGACACGGTAAACACGGACATCTCTCGACGAGACGAGGCAGGCTACTCCGTGAACCCGTAGTTGATAGGTTACATGGTACTGTGCAAATGCAGACATACTTGTAGGCAGCTTGCTGTCAGATACGAGCATTGTTAAGGTGTTTGCAGACGGATACGCACGGACCCAGGTCAACAGAAGTACGGGCGACGGCAGTAGGCACACGCTAACAGAGGAGACTCGATGGCGACTTTCCCGATGACGACTTGTTCAAGACGAAAAGTGGGAGTCACGGCGAAAGAGGAAATTCCAAGTCCTGAATCGGAAGACCCAGTTCAACAAGGACTAGACTGCGTTTCTCGAAAGATTGGAGATTGATTAAAATGGCCATGATATTTGGATCTTAGTTCCTCGTTTATTATTTCCTATTAATCATGCATGTCCTTATGTGATTTATTTGCTCTATGTGCAAATTGAATTATTAGGAGGATGTTAAGGAAAATCCATTTAAACTAAAAATTATATTAAGTGTGTAATGGGTTAAAATAAATAACATCCAAGGCCTCCATTATAAGTTTGTCAGTGAAGTGATTTAAATCGAGCCCAAAGGACATTTTATTTCATAGTTCACAAGGACGAATCTCCTTCGGGATGGTTATAGTGAGCAATTTCAAAAGCGTACGGGTCACCCAAAGGTGGACGTATAATTTTGGTAGTAAACTTAGTACCAATTAATGGGTTACACTTAAACTGCAAATAATTACGATATTCTCAAAAGAAAAGGTCGTTTTTATTCATATAAAATTTATTTATAAGTTGATTGCGCTGGCCAAAAGTTTGACCGACTATTAGTTAAGTATTGCTTGGTAGTAGTATGTTAAGCTAATGGGATTTATCCCTCCTCTTGCGACGGTTTGAATCGTAGACGTCCACACTCCGTGGCCTGCGGGGATTCGGTTTTGTGAGGTACCGGTGAATATATTCAAATGTTGTTTTGAAGGGATCAATATTTGATGATTCAAAAACACTTGACTGAGTAAAGACTATGTTTGCATGATCCCAGGAATTCAAAATGTCTTTTCAATCTGTTGTCTGTAATACTCGAAGATAATTTACTTGTTCAAACATGATTAGAAATAGAACTTGGATAGTGTCTAGTTTTGCTGAAGAATACAAGCCGAATGGCATGTGTATCTGGTTTAAGCGAAATAGACATAGAAAGATGAATTGTCCTATCCTTAATACGAGAAAGGTAAATCTTATTCACTGGGAAGTCGAAGCATTTTAAGTGGTGTTATCTATCAGTGCCTGGTATATAGATACATAACCACTAATTATGTAAAAAGGTTTTAGTGAACCAATGTGAAGGTTAGATTACCATCTAGAATGGACTAGCTACGGAAGTAGCAACTATTGCAGTGGGAGTTATCTATTAAATAAAATTTTTGGTTTTTGAGTAATTGTCATTTCGTACCAAGTTTTAGAAAGAACTCGTGTTCAGTTTCTAAATTGTGTATGGGTAAAAACGAGATGTTTTATCCATTTGATATGTGGGTAGACAATTTGTAAACTCAAGGAACCAAAATATCTCACAGTGCAGTAGATGAAATAAGTAACACGTCGACTAGAACCAATAAAAAGAAAGGTCCTTCAATAAATGAATCATTACGTTAATGTGGCATCTAGTGTATGGGATTTTAGTATTAGTAGAATTCAAAGGTGGATAGCCATTGAACTCATGGGTTCTTTGGGAATGGATGAAACTACCAGACCTACGAATTATACTTGGTAGCTAAAATCACAAAAATGACCTTTTGAAGGTCGAGGGTTAGAAGCCAAATAAATGTTATGGTTGGTTCATCCAATTTGTAAAGTTCTATGATTTTAGGACGAAAGGTAGTTTTTAATATTTTTCTTCGGAGAAATTTGTTCAAAACAGGGTACATTAAGTGACATTCCATAAGTTTGAGTACATGGAAAGAGTGCAATGGAAGTTATGGAAAGATGTCGAGTTTAATGTATTAGTGGCATTACGATTGAAATCGTAATGACTAATACCTTTTAGAAAATCATAGAAATACTTATTGGATGTTGAGATTCGATCTCAATGTGTTTTGCCTGGTTCATCGGAACAGGACGGTGCAACAGACGAAAGGAAAATGTCTCTATAGAAGATTGGTTATGTCAATGATTAGTTATTAGGAATTTTGCTTTTTCGTATTGGAGTTGTGCAAATAGCAGGATAAGTTTTGAACATAATCCTATCTAATTTTAGTAGTCATTACTCTGAATGAATTGTTGGCAAGACTTAGGCCTTGACAGGAACATATTCAGATTCAGAGCATTTCAGCACACATGCTGGAAAGTTGATACTAATAGGATTGAAAAGGATGTTCAGAAATTAGGCTATTTGTGGGATTCTTCATGGTAACGAGAAATGAGTGGATTATTATAGTACTAAAAGTCAGAATATGTTCGTTAGCGCGAGTGTCTGATTTTTAGAGGAATACTAAGTAATAAATCACTAAGTTCATTTGTAGAATTGTTTTAAGGAAAGATAAAGGTAAAAGTTTAACTTTATTACCATGTGTACAAATGTGATACCACAAGGGAAAACTGCAACACGTATTTTGTGTTATACACCTTTGCAGAGGGAACCTCGTTGTAGTTGGAGGGTTGCAAGACAACTCCATTCGTGATAATAAGAGAGTCGTTGGACTCATTCTGTATTAATCACAAGTTCATGGAATTCATGTTTTGAGAAAGTCTAGGACTTAGTCTCTAGTAAACTTGAATCGATCCCTAGTTATACAATGAGGAGATGCAAGACAAGGATGCATAAACTTAGCAAAGTCTTAATGATTTCTGATTTAGGGTCATGGACTCTTATCAGATCTGGGTTCTTATAGAATTACCAAGTAGCAAACACGAAATCTATAAGTGAAGACTTTAGTACAAGGCTTGTTTTGAAATAGCAGACTCAAAAAGAAAGGGATCTATTATGAGTTAGTTTTTCGGTCAAAAGTACATATGCTTGCAGTTTATTTATTTATGCAATCATACTCCTTGTCTTACATTGAGATAGTGTGGTTCGAAGTGTTTCAAACAGAAAGATCATCTATCGGTTCCTTGTAAGACTAAACTATTCGTTCACAATCTAGACAGGCAGTGAGACCCCTCTTGGAAAAAGACTGTAGTGTATTCTTGATTTAGTTGGTCGTTGACTGGAGAATTACACTAGCACTTATGATAGGTGTTGAACAGGACCACGGAAGGATAAGATTATGAGACTCACTGACCGTTGTTGTAATCTAGACCTTCAGTAATTGATGTGTACTCTTAAGCTGTAAGATAATATAAAACGGGTATATGTATTCATTACTTGTTTATTTTATTTACCAAGGGTGATTCCTATTTTTCTAGGATGACATACTTTGTATTTTGGTATAAAAGTGTGTTTATATGATGTGTCGTTTTAAGTTATTTACAGTCACTGTGTCCCAGTGTGTTGGGTTGATGACGTCCCTGAAATGAGCTCAGGAATGAATATTATGTCAAGCCCTGCAGGAGGATGTGTTATCCGACATAATGATTAAGGATCTGAGTGGTACTAGTTTCGGAAATGAATAAGAAGTTGACTAATTATTTTGTCAGTAATTTAGTTAATCAACGAACGTTATATCTTAAACATGGGGAGATAAATCAATCAATTGAATTAATATATTTAATCAGTGGAAACGAATTAATTGTAATTCGGAGCTAAATGGGGAGAGCAATATTATTACTCTAGTGAAATATTTTATTATTTAATTCCAAGATTAGGAATTAGGAATTAATTATATTCCATAATTCCCTAAGGATGGGAATATTACTTCTAGAATATTACCTAGGGTTAGGAGACAATGGAGTCTTCTAGAAGGTAATCAATTATTATGAATATTATCGTAGATGGAAAAGGAGATGGAAGATAATAAGGATTTCCTAAACCTTAAGGAATAAGCCCATATTTAGCACCTCCTTTAGGTCCCTATTGTAGCCTATAAATACACTAGGTCCCCTAGCCTCTTGAATATGCTTTTACATGTTTTCATCCC
>CACSLK010027794.1:0-12710 GCA_902706635.1 Striga hermonthica
AGTTCGCGCACGCTGCCCGCACGCTGTCCGCGCCCGACGTGCACGATCGCCCGCTGCACCCGACGACCGAGACCCGTGTGCCGTGTAATTGAGCTTCGTTGAACCTATCAATTAGAATTGATTAAAGGCCAAACCTATCCGCCCATTAGGTTGTGGTGTTCAGACGAACTTCACCAACGGTACTCTACATCGTCTCAGAGTCGGCAAAAAATTTAAAAGGTAAACGTCCATATCCTAACTATAGATTCCGCTGCGTTAAGATTTATTTCGATAAAGTTCAATACTGTGCATGTTGTTTGACGTTTCTAACAGAACCCAACAGAAAATATTTGTTGCAAGTGTTGAAATGTTGGGGTAGCTGTCATAGGCTCGACTCTCCTTAAGCTAACAAAATTTACAAGCAAATATATCTAAGAAATTTGCTCTGGCTTATAAAAAAAGTTGATACTAAAACTTTACAACATAAAACATGATGGCATATACTCGCATGCATAATAAAAGGCCTTGGGGGTGAAAAATCGCATAAAATCATGAACTAGATGACCGGGTAAACGAACTCCAAACATGCTCAACTTTTTACCTCATCAAAGACATGATTTATAAGTAATATTGTAATGCCCCGATTGTTTTTGAATAATATTGGAATTATTTGAGCATTATTGCGTTATTGTTATTATTATTATGATTATTATTATTATTATTATCAATATTATTATTATTATTATTATTATTATTATTATTATTATTATTATTAAATACCTAATTGCTATTATTGCTATTAATAGTATTATTATTATTATTAATTGTCTAAATGTTATCTATTAATAGATATACTGCATGTTATTTAGTTGCGTATAATCCGATAATTCTCGACATTTCCTCTTAGACTTATTTAATTAGATATGGTCTAATTAATATAATAAGCCGTATAATTCTATTCGTCGTATGTCGGATTGTTCGTAGGCTCCCGGTTTAATCGCGTATATTTTATTTTCGGCCCAAAGAGATTTAAGCCTATAGCCTAAATGAATAGTTTCTTGGCGTTTTTGCTATTTTAATTGGAGCCCAAATTGATTATCAAATCCTGGCCCAATTTGATAAGCATTATCAGCCCATATTATTCTTTCCCCATCACTCCATGATCAGATACTTTGTTTTCATTTCTTTACGCATATGCTGCGACCGAGTCATCCTCCTTGGCCGTTTGGAATTTATTGCGATTATTCAGCGCACGTGCTCCCTCTTGCTCATCTATATCTCGGTCAAGCAGAGTATTACTCTCCTCATCATTGAAATTGCAGAAGCTTATCCATCTCTATCTCTCTCTGTTTGGCTTTAAAAAAAAAAATCGAACCTGCAAATTTCCGCCATCGTTACCGGCGACGTGAAGCTGCCTCGTCAATCCTTGTCTGACGACCTCCTCTGAGAACAGAAACCGAGCATCAACCATGCTTCACGAACCTTTCTGCGAGAATCGGTCCTCACCGTCAAGTTGCAGCCGAAGTCTGCCATTAATTCCGGCCAACACCTCCGACAACCCTGTTCACGCGGCGATACCTTTCTTCATCGTCCATGTTCGTTGCCGGCGTCCACGTAGCACAGCCATTGTGCCGTCGAGAACCAGCAAGCCACAGTCCCTATGTTCGAGAAGCCCAGTCCTGTCGTCCGTTCACCCCGTTCGTCTCGTCCGTTTGTCAACCGAGCTCGTCAATTCCTGAAGAGAGGTATTCAGCGAACCTCCTTCTTATATTTTTGTGCTCATGTATATTCGTTGATTTCTCGTTAAATTGTTCGATTTAATTATTGGATCGTATATCATTTTGTTCGTGGATTATTAGGGGATGATTGGAACTCTCGATTCGTAAAAGCGAGTCCCGTTATGTTGCTGTGATAAATTTATTTAGGTTCGGAGTCTCGTTTTATTGTTTCGAGCCTTGCCGTCGTCTTGTCGTTCGTTTGTTTTCGAACCACGTATTATTGTTTCAACTTTCGACCCTTTAGACCCGACTTTAAACGGTTTTCGAAACTTTTTAAATGTGTTATTTTCGTAGATGTTTTATATTCTCGATCCGGTTACTGTTGGAAGTGTCGTCGTCGAGTTCAATATATTTATGTCAGTCTGCTCGTGATTTCGCAGCTCTGTTCTTTTATTTCAGGTCCCAGGCTTTAATGTTGATTTTTGTAAATCAAGGTTTCATTTAAAGTTGTAACCAAGAATGTGGTGCAGTGGTCTTTTGTACGCTATTATGTGCATGAGGTCCCGAGTTTGAACCCATCCCTTGAGGGCTGCATCTTTTTTTTCTTTTTTCTTTTTTTTTGCATTAATCCAGCCTATCTAGCTCCTAAGGCTCGCGGGCCGTTCGGCCCGTTCCAGCCCGCGCGCAGCCCAAACATCCTCAGCAATTCCAGCCCGCGGATCAGTTCTTCAGTCCGGTGCAGCCCGCGCGATCAGTTGGTACCAGACCCTTTGTTGCGGCCCATTTCGCGTGTTCATACCCAATTGGGGGGCAGAATTTCTAGCGCGGGCCAAACTATATTTTTTGCCTTTTTGTGTTCTGAATGCCCCTTTTTAATACCGGTTTCGATTATAAAATTATTTTCAAAATGTGAAAAATTTTGTAAAAATTATTTTAAGTCCTGAGACTCCATTTTTGTTCTCCGAGTCCTATTTTTCAAAATCGAGAGAGTTCCAAGTCCACAAAAAATCCGATTAAAACCCTTAATCCTTAATTTTGATTAAGTGTGAGTTTTATGTTAAATTCAAGTAGTGAGATAGATTATTGATATATTATCTCTCTTAAATGTAGGTGTTTGAGGAGTCGAGTCCTCGACCTACGTACTTGCTATTGTGTGCAATATTCTACCTCAATTTTCATGTGGATTTATTTATGAAAATTTGCTATGCCATATTTGTTTCCTTTGTTGAGTCGGTATGATCTATGTATGAGTGTGAAATATGTAGCCTATCGATGTGAGCTGTTACGGCCGTCGGTACGGTTGTCCCCGTTGAGTTACGGTGCGGTTGCCCATGCGAGGCAAGTCTCCTTAAGTCCTGATATGGCCGCGCCTTTGTGAGGTACGTAAGCCCATATGGAAGGCCGTGTCCGTTATAGTGGCACGTACTCCCGCCTTCGGGTAATGAATCCCCGTTCTGCGGCTAGCGATAGATGTGCACAAGAGTAAGGTTATTTGTTGTGATAGGAGATGAGACATGTTGTTATTATTTTGTGTTCATGCTGCGACTATACCATCTTAACATGTTATTATTGTATATGTGCATAGTGGTGAGCATTACGTTTCATTTTGTGCTCACTCCCATCTGCTCTTCATGGATGCAGGTTAAGCAGGTGTCGGTGTGACGAGGAAAGAACGAGTGGGTCGGTCTATTTATCATGCTTTATTTATGCTTCCGCTTTTCTAATAATTGCATGGTCTTATTGAACCTTGTTTTGGGTTAAGACATGATGAAATGTTTTTGGAACTCATGTTTTTTTATATTTTTTATTTTTTTCTTTTTTTTTTAGATTGTTGGATTTGGAGTATTTGATGAACCTATTTTGGATTGGTTATCATGTTTCCTTGTTTATTCATGCTGTTGTGTTTTGAGCTGAATAACATGTGAGTTATGTTAAAAATCAGGTTAATGAAAACCGTGTGAAAATCGGGTAATGAATCCCCGTACGACCAGATATGAATTGGTCGATGTAATGTTTTGAATAATGCCCATGATTTCGAAAACTGAGTTTCAAAAATATTGTATTGATTTTTGGAAAGCCCAGGATTTTTTTAAAATCAAAGTGGGGCGTTACAAATTTTAAGCTAGCAAACTCGGCCTAAACATGCATTGATGGGTCTACTCTCACATCTAGAGCGAACCGGTGGAAACAAGCCCAGATCTGCCTAAATCGCCTTCTAACCGTTGCTGGACCGCGAGAATACCTACAAAAACTCAACGCCGGAGGGGTTTCCGGCGTAGATCCTCCGACGCTCAAGTCAGTACGTGAGAGAGATGAAGAGAGCTGCTCTAAGAGAGCAGCAGCTATGGAAGAGTGTATGAATGAATGGGAGTTAGGGTTTGGGAGTTACCTCAGCTCCTTTATATAGAAGCAGAACATTTACCCGAAGTCCCCAAAATGCCCTGGCCGACTTACGGGAAATGTCCAAAATACCCTGGTTGGTTCGCATTCCGTCCACCTCCTAGCCAGCATTCAGATTCCTTCTTATCCTTGATAACTTTATTATGATATGTTGAAGTATATAGGAGTCGTCGGAGGTCTTAGAGCCTCGAGGCATCCTAAGTCGACTTAGAGTATTGTTGAGTCGACTTAGGTCATTCTTAAACGTCGGTGGATCATGTTGCGTCTATCCGTCCTTCTGAGGGAAGTCGACTAAGAGAGTAACCTGGAACATGTTGGCCGGAGATAGTTCTCAGAAAATTCATAGGAAGAGTCGACTTTGCGGAAGTCGACTCGATGATGTCGATTAGTGTGGGTCGACTATCATCATGCCTGTCGTTCGATTGGGTATTTAGGTTTGAACCGCTATGCCACAGTATGGCTATATCATCTAGTCCCCCCAAAAATTACTCGAAGCGATTCTGAGCTTAAGAGTAAGTTTGTCGATTGAATAGTTAGCCTAAGTCTTTCTGCATACTGAACTTTACTATACATCGTTACCCGGGATTGAATCCTTATAAGATGTCTTCTTCTCACTCGATTTCCTTGGTCCTAGTCGTTTTCATTTGCATCTCGACTCATGAGTAGTTCTTTCGCTTTACTTATACAAATTCCCACATTGATTGGATAAGTCCAGATTTCCTTTAAAATTTCAAAATTCAAAAAGGTTTGGGACCTAACAAGACGTTTTTCTCTCTCCACTGCTTCGTATTCCGTGCGTCATTTCAACCGTTGGATCTGCTTTTAATCTGAGGGCTAGGGTTTCGCCACTTCTCCTATAAGTATCGTCCTCCTCCTCCCTTTCTCACTTTTCGCACTCAAATCTCTCAAGCTCTCTCTTTTTCTCCGGCAATAAAAGCATCGCAAGCTTCCCGGCGTTCGCTTCATTTTCCTACGTTCTTCCCGGATTCTTCAGGACTTTGCTAACCAAGCCATCATGTGTAAGTTCTCTTTGCTTTTCGATTTCTTGTTATGTGTGATTTTTTTCCTTTTTTTGTTTTCTGGGAATATGCTTGAGATTCATAGGTTTATCAGATTTTCTGGGATTCTTTTAGATGATTTTCTGGCGACTTTTCCTTGTTAGACCTTCGATTGTGGATTTCTCGTTTTTCCAAGTATTTTAGTTCACCAGTCGATTTGATATAAGAAATCGACTCTTCTGCTTTTCTACGGGTTAGCTAATCATCGACTTGACATTCTTATGTCAAGTCGAGCCGAATCAGAAATGACTTACATGTTCCTCTCGCTCCTCCCCTTCTTTAGTTCCTCTGTGAGTCGACTCGCATGCTTCCCTCGTTTCTTCATTGATTTATTTCTTCCTTTGTAGTCGAATCGCGGTTATAATTATCCTCATCTATTGACTGCCATTCTTTCTTCTTTTTTAGATTCCGATTTTGACCCTGTTTCTGGATCTCTTGCCCGTGAAATCGATGACTACTCGAGTTCTGACTGTGTTCAAATAATCATTGTCGGACTGAGTGCTGGCTTAAATGACGAGCCAGAGAATTCTGCTCATTCCACTGCCTTGACATTTGGAGTCGACTGGGATGTGTATAACCAAGCATTGTTGTATGATACCTTAAACGAGGACCCTGAGACTTCTCGTGCCCCAGGGTCTCCTCGACTTAACTTAATCCCTCGAGGTATTCATCTTAGGCTTTTAGATATCCCTCTGTACAGTACAAGTCCTGTACATTCATTAATAATAGCTCCTTCAGTCAAGCCTGTAACTTTAGCCTGTCCTGTAGCAAAGTTAGTTGTTCTTAATCCTTTTTGTTATGCCCTTGCTGCCAAAATCGATGGCTTTAGGGAGTACAGTGGTCTTCCTTCCGACTGGGAATTAGTCGCTCCTACGATCAATGACGACTTCAAACACCCTCCTGGCGGCTGTTTTACCTTCTTTGTTGAGCAAATAATGTTAGGATTGCGTTTCGCGATTCAACATGAGCTGTTGTCGTTGAGTAATCTTTACGATGTACCCATAAACCAGTTCACTCCCAACTCCATCCGAATAATGGTGGCTTTCATAGTCGTCTCCCGAATAGTCTTAGATAGTTTTGTACCCGAGTTTTTTCTTTACTGTTACGGGTATAGGTTTAGCAAAGAAGCTCATTGTCTGGGTCGTCGTGTGGGAGTATTTTTCCTTGACGATCTTTTTTCCAATATTACCGAGTGGAAGAAAAAATATTTCTTTATCCGACCTGCTCCTGTCCAATATCCATTCACCAACGAGTGGCTTACCAGCAAGGTGAAGCAACGTAAACGTCCCAACTCTTCGCAGTTTGCGGATATACTGGAAGAGTTGAATAAGAACGTATGGAGTGCTCGTCGACTGACTAAGGATAGCTCCCTCCTTAACCATGTTAAGATTTGTGTCGACAAAATCGTTCCTCGAATTAGTGATCCTTTTAAGCTTTCTGTTATTCTGGTTTATGTCTCGACTTGACACCACTCGTCTGAACGTTTATCTGTTTCCCTACGTGTGCATGCATGATTATCCTTATTGATTATTCCTTCCTATGTCAACAGTGAAAGCTTTAGCTCGCTTTGAGAAGAAAAAGGGCCAAGCAGCCGACAAATCCGCTGCTCATCCTGCCCCTTCGAAGAGGCCCGAAGGCTCTCGAGTTCTGGCTCCAAGGCTGCGGCAGTCGAGACGACTGCCGCCAAAAAGTCGAAAATGGTGCTTCCGTCGACTACTAAGTCGAGTCAAACGTTGGGCTACCACTCCTGCAAAAGGGCCCAGGATCAGAGGGACATGACCTTGGTGCCCAGCTCCTTGAAACACCAAAAGGGGAAGGAGTCGGCGGTCGAGAAGGATGCGGGGCAGTCGTCTCCAGTGAAGGTGCAGCCCGTGACTCTGCAACAGCCTTCTCGACTTTACGACAACCCCGACCCCCTTCAAATTCTTAACTATCTCCATTCGACTCTCCCTGAGGACGACAAGGCTCGGACCGATGGTAACCCTTATCATCGGGCCCGCTATGCTGCTCGACTCATCCCTCGGGTAAGCTTTGTTTTCTTATGTTCTCTGTGTCTAAACTATATCTTTGTCTTATCATTTCGTTCATCATTTTTCTTAGCTTCTCGCCTGCATCCTCCCATCCATGATCGAGGAGGCGACTTCCCCCAAACCAACGTCAATGTTTTGGGGGAAAAATATGCAGCTAAGTGCTAGGAGCTCGAGGCGAAGGTAGAAGAGCTCGAGGCCGCCAACGCCGTCATCGCCAAGCTTCGATCCGATAAGGAGACGGCCTCGAGGAAAGTCGAGAGGTTGAAGGCCGACTTGGCCAAGGCCACCGATGAGGCCATGGTCCAGAGGGAAAACGGGCTTCAAGAAGGTCGCGGGACCTTCTTGAAGTCTCTGAAAGATGCCGTCTTCCTCGAACACTACCGCAAGGTTGTGGTCGAGGCGTTCTGCGACTCATCCGAGTTCCTCGACAAGCTGGTTCCCGCGGCTGTGCAATATTTCGACTTTGCTTGCAACACGTGGGAGCAAGCTATGGCCAAACCCGACTTTCTCGGGAAAATTGACCGGGCGGCTGTGAAGAAGACTCTCCCCGACCCCGTCGGCTTCCAAGGCGACACAGACATCCCTCCCGGTCAAGAATCGTGGACTGGCCTCGAGGCCAAGGCTATTCACGCGGCCGAGCTTTCTTCTCAGCTCGAGGTCCCTCCATCCCCTCTAGTCGGTCCAATCGAACTAGTCGAGCCGAGTGGGGCTAATTACAAAGAGGAGCCAGTCGACGAGGAGGTGGAGGTCGAGCGGCCGGATGGGCAGTAGGGGACGGAGCCTGCTGAAGATAAGGGTGCCGGGACTGAGCCCGTTAATGATGGGAACGAAGATGGTGCCGAGAAGTCGACTGCTGACTCTTAGGCTTGATAGCTTATGTAATTTTATTCGCTTATAATCGTACTTCTTTTCTTCTTGCCATCTCAACCTATTTTCCAATGTAAAGGTTGAGATGGTTTCGGATGTAACAAATTTTCTTTTAATATAATGGTAATCATTTCTATAATGTTTTTTTCCTTCGTCGTTTCTGTGTTTTGTCGATTCTTCGTGGTTGGTTATGCTTGCAGTTTTTCTTTCAATTGCTCTTAGTTTATCTCATCTTACTACGCCTTATCCCAACCCTTCTTGCAAGCTGGTCAAAGTCGACCAACTGTTTTAACAGCTTCACAGCTGTTGAACAAAAGTTTTTCGAGTCGTCTTCTCTCAACCCTTCTTGCGAGCTGGTCGAAGTCGAGCAACTGTTTTAACAGCTTCATAGCTGTTGAATCAAAAAGTTTTTTGAGTCGTCTTCTCCCAACCCTTCTTGCGAGCTGGTCGAAGTCGAGCAACTGTTTTAATAGCTTCATAGCTGTTGGATCAAAAAGTTTTTGAGTCGTCTTCTCCCAACCCTTCTTGCGAGCTGGTCGAAGTCGAGCAACTGTTTTAACAGCTTCATAGCTGTTGAACAAAAGTTTTTCGAGTTGTCTTCTCCCAACCCTTCTTACGAGCTGGTCGAAGTCGAGCAACTGTTTTAACAGCTTCATAGCTGTTGAATCAAAAAGCTTTTCGAGTCGTCTTCTCCCAACCCTTCTTGCGAGCTGGTCGAAGTCGAGCAACTGTTTTAACAGCTTCATAGCTGTTGAATCAAAAAAAATTTGAGTCGTCTTCTCTCAACCCTTCTTGCGAGTTGGTAGAAGTCGAGCAACGGTTTTAACAGCTTCGTAGTTGTTTTCCTTGCGTTAATATTCTTGTGTAGTGTGCATGAGGTTAATTACAGCTTTGTGGTTGTTTGGGCAGACTTTATGATTTACCGGCTTTATTGCCTACTCGAGTCTCTACTCGAGAGTCACATCTTCGTAGTTGTATCTGTCGACTTCGTAGTCGTGGGCTTCATAGCCTATTCGAGATTCTACTCGAGAATTACAACTTCGTAGTTGTATCAGTCGACTTCGTAGTCGTGGGCTCGAGAATTACAACTTCATAGTTGTATCAGTCGACTTCTTAGTCGTGGGCTTGATAGCCTATTCGAGATTCCACTCGAGAATTACAACTTCGTAGTTGTATCCGTCAACTTCGTAGTCGTGGGCTTCATAGCCTATTCGAGATTCCACTCGAGAATTACAACTTCGTAGTTGTATCTGTCGACTTCGTAGTCGTGGGCTTCATAGCCTATTTGAGATTCCACTCAAGAATTACAACTTCGTAGTTGTATCAGTCGACTTCATAGTCGTGGGCTTCATAGCCTATTCGAGATTTTACTCGAGAATTACAACTTTGTAGTTGGTAGAGTTAGCTGGCTATATAGCCGTTTTGAAAAATTTGATTTTTTCCGGCAATCATAAAGAGATCGATGTGTAAGCATAAAGAAGCATAATAAGAGCGTAAACTTGAAGTTCATTTCATTATTGAATTTGATTCAAACGTTGTTTAGTACAAAAGAGTTCAAAACATTATTTTAAATGTACAAGCGCTTGAGATGGATCACATGCCAGGATCGCGGCAGCTGTCGACCTTCCCAATCTTCGAGTTCGTATAGTCCTCTCTCGAGAACTTTTGTGACCGTGAAAGGTCTTTCCCAATTAGCTTCGAGCTTTCCGACATGTTTGAGGGCATCTGCCCGTTTGAGGACAAGGTCTCCAACTTGGAAACGTCGGGTTTGAACTTTCTTGTCGAAGGCTGCGCGCATCTTTTGCTTGTACTCGGCAGACCATACCTAAGCTTCCTCTCGCCCTTCTTAGGTTAAGTCAAGGGCTTCCGCCACCATTTCCTCGTTTTTCTTTTCTTCATAGAATGTCGACCTGTGAGAATGTAAGCCAACTTCAATGGGCAGGAGCGCGTCCATTCTATAGACCATGTGGAATGGGGATTGGCCGGTTGAACTTCTCGGAGTCGTCCGATAGGCCCAAAGGACTGTTGTTCATCGACCCAAGCTCCTGACGCTTTTTCTAATCTCCTTAAAGATAATTTACTATTCAAAATTGATTAGAAATAGAACTTGGATAGTGTCCTAAGTTGTTGGGAAGTACGAGTCGTATGGAGATTGTATCCAGCTAAGAAAAAGAACATAGAAAGTCGAACCGACCTAAAGACAATAAAGGTACATCTTATTCACTCATGAGTCGAAATATTTCTAGAAAATGGAATTGACTGAGTGATAGATAGATTTCTATCGAGAATGGGAAATGCTACAAAAGTGGCAGTTATTGCAGTGGGAGTTTTGTATATTAATGCAAGTGTGAACGTTCTGGTCCGGTTTGGGGTAGATCGATTCTTGTCCTCGCCGGTAGAACGCCGGAAACCTGCAAATAACTCTCACACCGGGGGTTGTCTCCGGTGAAGAGCCTCCGATGCTTAAGTCAGTATGTGTTTGAGTATACTGAAGTGAATAATAGAGAAATCATGTTGAAGAAGAAAGGCTCACCCCCTTTATATAGGGGTGAGATACCTGACCTAGGGCTGCCCGGATTTGGTGAGCTGTCTGCCCTAACTTCCCGTCCGTACACACAATACGCGTGTGTCAGAGGTAGCCGTCGCCACTATCGCCTGCACCAATACTCTTTGGACGCGTGTCCTCCTGCACATGGGGTAGGCTGTCAGAGGTGGTTATTGCTATCAACCACTGCATTCTCGACACGTGTCCCCTTCACATGGGATAAATATTCTCCTGAAATTCAGTTAGAGGCTCTTTCACGCGCCTGTGGTTAGGCTGATCAGGGTAGTGTTAAGTCATCGAAGTGGCGACCTGTTGAAGTCGACTAAATTGCTAGATCGCTTATCTGGTCGAGTCATGGACTGGTCGACTGTTTGACTGCTCGATCTTCCTGCCACTTGGTTTGGTTACGTCCTCTTCGACCGGTTCAGCAGACCGGTTTAGCCTGGTAGGTATGATATCCTATATCATCTAGTCCCCCCACTCTGGTCGAGTCTGGGTGACTCGATCTAAGAGTGAATTTGTGTTCCTCGCATTCCTTGATGGCATGATGTAAGATATCGACCACCTAGTGAGTTTCCCGCCCACTATTTCAAATAATTTCTCATTAATTGCCCGAAATAAAGTCACCTGCCATATGTCCTTTCTGTCGCACCTACTTTCTGCCACGCGTCGCATCTGCCGCCCTTGTCAGGCACTTTAATGATAGCGTCTCTTCGCATAACGCGCCTGCTTTGAGTGTTGCGTGAGTTAAAGCTTACCACTGTTAGATCTGGCTTTAATCCAACGGTCTTCATCTTCCCACCCTTTAGCTTTCCCAAGTATAAAATCCACACTTAGAGAATTTTCCGATTTTTTCCACCTTCGCAAATTTCAAACTCTTGTGTGCTCAAAGTCTCTCCTGCAAAAAACCCTAAATCTTTCGGCGATTTCTCCTGCGGTCTTTGAGATTTCCCAAGTTCTCCCTTATGCGATTATGAGTAAGTTGCTCGTCGCCTGATTCTACGCTTCCTGTATCTGAGATTTTGCGTTTTGAATTTTTTGAACTGGTTGTCTAAAGTTTGTTGTTTGAGTGTTTTGAATTTGTGTGTTGAATGTCTGTCTCCGCTTGTTAATCACTGTAAATTTGCCCTTTTTCTTCGAAGATCCCTCGAAATCCCTGTTCCCCTTCTTTAATTTCTCCAAAATCGCCTCTTCGTAGAACCCTAACTGTAACGCCCCGTATTTTATTAATAAAGGAAAATACTAGCTTTTAGTTTAAGCTAGCCTTTATTAATAAATATTCATGTTAAAGTCCGAGTTTATCAGCTAGTCAGATTCCATGTTCGACTATTAGTCGATAAGATGTTCGGTTTACTTATTTTAGTAACCGAATAAGTTTTCCCGATTTAATTCCGATTCGTTTAATTAATGAGTCCGGAATTAATTATTCAGTCAGCGACATTTTGTCAGTTTTTCAGTATAAATCATATTTTAGTTCCGATATTATTTTTCGGAATTAATTGTTTTCAGTTATTTCAGTAGAAATTACCGGAACTATTTTCGACGTACCGTTTACGTTCGAAATAATTTTGGTGATTAAGCATTATGTTTAATTGGATAATTAAACATAGTTAAGTGATTAATTTATATTAATCATGAGATTATTAGCATTTAGTGTTCGGATTTTTAATCCATTCATGTAAATGCCGTGCATTTGTGTGAAAGTGTTAGTAAATGTTGGTCCATCTCTTGTGCTTTGTCCTATATGTCGTGTGCTTAGCATGCATTAGAGTTTGGTCCAAGATTCCTCCAACTTGCCCTCAATTGCCGTGTGAATGTTGGAAGTTAGTGCATGGCCAAGAGATTCCTTTCACCTTGTCATGTAGTACTTTGTCCAAATTTTTCCTTCTTTGTTTTATTAATGGCCGTGCATGTAGTGAGCATTTTGATCCAACATTTCATCTTCTTTTAGCATCTTTCACGTGGCTAAGTAAGGAAAAGAAGAATTGGCATTTCTTGCATGTCTTGCCAAGTGTCCAAGGCTTTGACCCTATGTTCCCCCTAGCCTCTCCTCTCGGCCTTATATGTTATGAGGTGATAGTGGGATTTCCTCTTTGCATGATAAGCTTCCCAA
>CACSLK010027794.1:48173-59141 GCA_902706635.1 Striga hermonthica
AAAAAAAAAAAAAATCTTATATCCAAGCATCCTTTAAGGTAATTGGGCCTATGTTGTGTTAATTCAGCAACATAATTTATAGTTCATATCATCCTACTAAAATTTGATGTTCCTCTAAAGAAATGTCCGAAAACAACAAGATAAAGTGAGGTAAAGATACTGGTAAAGGGAAGTGCAACGCACGATTTAAAAAGGAGAAAAAAAAGAACAAAGAGAAAAAAAAAAATGAAAAAAGGAATACAGGTAGATTTGGGAAGATTAATGTGTCCGAATAGCAAGACCAAAATATAAAGATAATGTACATGTCATATTCTTCGAATAGCCTCCACCTCCATTCATGTTGATAGCTTAACCAAAGCTTGGTAGAGTCGGCGCAAGGCTTGAAGCGCATCTTATGAAGATCTGAGGAAAAATCTAATAATAAAACAAGCTCTTACAACACTAGGATCCGTGCACAGATAACGAACATGCAATACACAAGATGCAAAGGCAGAATCAATAAGCCAATCGTCCTAGTATCTTCCGTAACTTCCTTTTGAAGGTCCCACAAAAACTTTGCCTCAACAATATTTGTTGAGTATATAAATTCTTGGCTCTCTATGAGTATAATTGTTGAATGTTGTTAAGTGGAACTTCTAACCCGCACATTATGCATTCAAAAAAGGATGAAAACCTCAATAATCAGGAATTGAGGCAAAACGATATCCTTGGGCACCTCTCCATGAATAATAGGCAATCCGAGTCTCATAAAAGCCTGCAACAATTTCACAGGACATGATAAAAGAAATTAAAGAGTGCATCATATACTATGCTTAAAAAAAATAAAAAAATAAAAAATAAAAAATAAAAAACTTTTTGACAGCTACGTACAATATGAGCTTACACATATGTATACGTTTTAAGAAAATTATCAGTATGTGAATATGATCAAAGCAAGTCCAAATAACACGTCTAAAGGTAAAAACACATAGATTAAGAGGGTATTAGACCGAGTTACAAGCATTCAAACATTAATTAAGACGTCGGGGTCTAAAGTAAATTCTTCGAGAAAAAGGACAAATGATCTCCGATTAACAAGATCAACAACAAGCCATCTTATTTATATGATTTATCAGAAAACTCCGAGGTCGCTAACATTCTTCAAAGTCAAATTCTTTTTTTTTTCTTAACTATTTAAACATAAAACTATCATCGGTAACATCTAAAATTTCTATTACCTTAGTATATCCAAGCATCTCAACAACATCAAAATAGGATCTGAGTTTTTATTTAACTTTTAAAACATCTTATCACATGTGAGACTTAGAATTTGTAAGGTTGAGTTCAGCTTTTACACCCAATGGTCCCACAAAAGAGGTCCCATATAGATTGTTATTTGCAGTCAATTAAAATATCTCACGTTATAAAACATAACAACATATCATAATGAGGCTCAATTATTTTTACCTGGAATGAACGTAAGAAATCCAAGTCCTAAGAGACCGTATGCTTGGGAAAGCTCCCCTGCCATGTGACCAGTGAATATGAAGAATGCCAGCAATAGTAGTAAACACCCGAGGAGGAGCAGAAAAATAGCTAAAAATATCGACTTCCAAGGAATCTTGTCATACGTTCTAGGTGTGTAATAAAATCTAGGGTCGTGTTGATATTTGCCTCTACCATCATAATCATCTTCATCTACAGCAACACGGCTATAGCGGATATTACGTTTTGATGCCATATT
Organism: Striga hermonthica; assembly: GCA_902706635.1. Lineage (NCBI taxonomy): Eukaryota > Viridiplantae > Streptophyta > Magnoliopsida > Lamiales > Orobanchaceae > Striga > Striga hermonthica. The sequence continues at coordinate 49,897 of CACSLK010027794.1, forward strand.
GCTAAACTAGCTCCTGTTAGATAGAAGTTTCTCAAAACTTGTACTGGAATAGAATATATACAGAATAGAGTATAGATCAAATCTGCAAGAAAAAATATCATAAGAACTGAAATACGTTAAAAAAAACCAATTAAAGCCTTCCGAGGAAGAATAGAGTGGTAATACTAATAATACATTTGTTAAGGCATCTGTAGTGATTACGCGTGATACTGTCTATCACATCTGACAAATCACCTAATTTTCCATACAAGAGTGATATATGAAGACTAGTATAATTTCTTTGCCGATTGAACATAAACATTAGACAGCCGTTATATGGATAAACTTAGATTGATTAAAAGGCCAGCAGAAACAATTATAGAATTTGAGAACTTCAGAGCAGAATGAATCCCACTTTCACTTTCACGTACTAAGTGAAAGTTGGGCACATGATTTTTTTGTCTATTATCTATTTCTATCGAGTGTGGAATCTCAAATTCCCACAATTTCATACAAAGAAAATTTGAGTCCACGAAACTACCATTCTAAATGAAAATTGAATAATAAACAGCTAGTCAGCTTGAAAAACTGTCAAACCGCGTTGCGAAAATCACAAAAACAAAAATAAAAAACAACAATTACATGCACTATGTTAAGTATACATGCAATTCTGTATAGCACAAACTCCATCAATCATTTATAGATAGGCAGAATTCATGTAAAGAATTCATTTATAGCTTTGCAACAGAATCCCCAACATCCCTAAAATGGCTAGAGATGCTGGAAAATAATCTAAGGTTGTGCAAACAAAAACAATGTAAAAAAGTAGGGCACATCAAAATATTTTATAATATCATCAAATACCATAAAAAGACCTCTAACATCCATAAAGAAGTGGCTATAAATTTGCCAAAAAAAAACAAAGTTGTATTAATTTATAATCAGTCGACCAATATGTACCAGCAATCATCAGGTTCAAATTTTGGAAGATCTCTAAATGCCATGGTCAATATCATTCGAGAAACAAAACATATCGATCCAAATAAATGGAAATAGACAACTGATCATCATATGTGATGAAATTTACCTTACCAATGAAAAAGTCACTGCCGGCGGCGGAAAATCGTCAACAGCAGAACAGCAGCGGCGACGCCGACGACGCGTCGTAATGAAGTAAACTGGCTGGCATTTGATAATAAATAAATTGGGAGATCACTGATGGAACTTGTTGAGGTTGGAGTGTTTGGGGATTTTTACTGGTACTTGGATTGGACCAAACAGGTCGCACTGGCGGCCTAAATCGGCTATTGCAGCGTAGGCTTGACCGACCCATTTTTTTACGCGCCAACTCGGTTTATTCCCGGACCAGCTTATGTTTTATATTTCCTTTGGCTTAATTGCTTAATAAAACTCCAACTTTTTATACAATTGCAATGTTGACAACCGACCTGGCTGGACTATGTTAAGGGGCGCAATTATGCTTAAGAACATGAAATCTGCCCGGCAGGGATTTACACATAGCATCTCAGTCCAACTTACAGCACCTCAGCTCAGACCTGAACCAGTCCCGACTTCTCTCTCAATCGAGGCCTCTTTATATGACCGACAAGGCAACGGAACCGAATTCAAAGCAGGTGACAAAGCACCTATGTGTCATAGCTGCTCACCACACATATCGTCATCATCTTTGTGGGCCCGACAACCATAAACCGCCTCTTAAAGCCAATTTGCATTAAATGCAGCAATACACACTTCAAACTACGAACCAACAAAAGTTACTATAATAGCTAAGATTATTCTTGTAAAAGGATCGAATCTGAACATCAATACACATGCATAATGAAACAACTCAGTTTATGCTAAAAATCAACCTCTTGTATCGCAAAACGTCAAAACGCAATACAAATTTCATGCATTTACATATTAACTACGTGTTAATTTCGTTGTTAAAAAATTGTATAACTGTTTGGCGCTAGAAGGAGGGCCTCATAAATTATTTGACAGTAATCTTCGATTCGCATATTCCAATCACACAAAACTTGCTAAATTTTCGTCAGTAAACTCGCATAATCATCATGTCTCAATTTGAACAACACGAACAAACGTAGCGAGACGGCCACAATCGTGGCGTTGCTCCATCCGTTGGACAGACCACCATGATGCCGACGATGCTAGATTCCGCAACTCTGATCCAAAACCCAGAATTTGTCAAAGGTTTCTTAACTTTGATGTCTCAAACCATGTCGGGAACATCCTTGATGGCACCCAGGCAGTCTGTCGCTCCGGTGACGCCGGCAAAACCACGCACTCTATCGATGCAAAGGCGTGACGATGATGAAGCTACTTCACATACGACTTCGCGACCACGTAATAACTCACAGCTGCCTTAAAGGGAAAGAATAGTGACTCAACCTGAAGTTTTCACCCTGCCGGCGACCGCTCCTTCAGAAATGACAACAGAGAATCAGTCGGGGCATCATCAAAGAACCCCACCAGAGCAGCCGCCGGCGCAACCCTCTCTGGTGCAAGCTGACTTGCGCTAACAGATAGAAATATATTGCTCCGCTTGTCAAGACTCTACTAAGTTGGATATCCTACGGAAGAAGATTGCCGAATTGGAAACTCGGCAGAAAGCACAAGAAGACTCTCCTCGCAGAGCTTCTACATCGGCCCATGTCTATTTGGAAGCGAACTCACCCCTGGCACCTGAGCTTACATCGGAACTTCTGCAAGGTAAAATTAAAGTTCCTCAAATCAGCCTGTACGATGGGACCTCGAATCCTGATGCGCATCTCGGTCATTATACCTCGTGGATGGATTTACACGGTGCATCTAATGCTTTACGATGTCACATGTTTTCTTTAACTCTAGGGCCCCGAGCTCTGAAGTAGTATCACTCATTACCACACCACTCTGTATGGAAATGACAAAAGTTGAGGTCGACATTCCGATCTCACTTCATAGGAGCTCAGGGTTGTTTAATTCCGAAAGAATCAATAGCTAACATTTTTTCTTTCCTATTTTCTCTTTTATTTTTTTCTTTTTTTTATTTCTTTTTTTTTTTTTTNTTTGGGACTTGCAGTTTAGAATTAGACACTTTAGAGGAACTTTGGTGCAATTCTAGAATTTATTTTATTGCATTTAATATGTGGGCAATTTTGTGGTTTATCAAAAGTTTATTATAATTGCATATTAATCATACAGAGACGCACAATATTGTGTATTATCAATCACATTATGAATCAAGTTATATTCTTTACAGAGATACATAATTAATTATTGTTTGGTTCAACCGGTTCATAAATTTAAAATATCGATTCAAAATTTTTATTTTAATCAATTTTGGTCGTTATTGTGCAATTTTCTAGTCATTTATGTGCATTTTGTCTAACAGTATTGTGCATTCGCAAGTTGCAACACAAAAATATAGTTGATTTAGAAACTTTATACGTCGGTTCGATAATGTGCAATTTGACGCTCACTAACGAGCAGTCCGTACAACACTAGTGTGCATTTCTTTTAGCATTATTGTGCAGTCTATTTAGCAATTATTTTTATGTGCATTCTTAATTCTATAAAGCATTAATAGTGTGTATTTCAATCAATATTATTTTTCATTTATCGTATTATTTATATAATAAAACATATATTTCTTATTATAATTTTTATTTAATATTTTATATCGCTGTTTGTTAGAAAAAAATAATACACATATATGGATAAAATAAAAAAATATATATTTTATATAATTTAGTCGGTTCTCTTTTTTTGTTTTTTATTAATTTATTTTAATTTTTTTAACTAAAGCCAAAAAACGAAGCACATTAACATAATTTTTTAATATCTATGACAAAATGCACACTAGCATAATAACATTGCGTACCCTCTTTCCGACGCCTTTAACAGCTTAATCACGCGATATCGTTGTGTACAATATATTACTATACTAATGTGGATTATTAAATTCGTTATTGTGTGTTTGATCTATTATTATTGTGCAACTGATATGTTAGTGTTATGTACTGAAAATTTGACTTTGGATGATATTACACTTCTACCCTTTATGAATGAGAATTATGTTAGATTAAACAAGTTCTATGTTCTGTTGTTTTACGTTAGATAGGGTGGGTCGACATCGGGCGAACCGAAGATCAATCTATTAGTTACTCGCGAAACAAGAATAATGGTTCACAACCTAGATGGAAATGAACACCCCATCGTGAACGGTTTGTGGTGTCAGCGGTACAGTTTTTCTTGACTGATTAGTTGTACTATTACATTTATGTATTGAACAGGATCCCAGAGAGGTGCAATTCGTTATATACTGATCGTCGTAAACGAACTAGGCCTCGGTTAATTACTGCGTTCTCTTAACCCGTAAGATATTAAATAGACATATACATGCAGTATTTATTGCTTTGGTTCACAAGGGTGAGGTTTAGTGAACTGAACCAATAGACCCACTGTCTTGGGTAATATTGTTGTATGTATGATGTGTTATTAGGATATTTACGGTCACCATGTACGTTTAGTTTGATGATGTCCCCGGAGTGAGTTCATGAAAGATTATTATGCTAAACCCTGCAGGTGGATTAAGTTCCGGCATAGTAAGAATGTTATGAACGAGAGCTAGCTTCGGTGAAATAATAATAAATTAATTAATTCTTGATTGTTAGTAATCGAATTAATTAATGGACATTATATCTTAAACACGGGGAGGTAATTCGAGTAATTATTATTACAGTCTCAATTATAAATTGTGTTAGGAAAATGGAGTGCAATAATATTATTTAATCAATTAGAATAAGTGGATTGACAAATAAGTATTTTAATTAATTAATGAGTCTTATTCCTAATCTTCTAAGGGTCCCTACTGTAGCTCTATATATACAACATTAAGCTCATGAGAAGAGGAATCCTAATCACATTATTCACGCCATACGCGCGTCGTCCCCTCTCTCTCTACCAATTCTCATTCGAGTTTTATTTTCTTCTTGTTGCTCCACTGATATAAGTTGAAGAAGGGTATTTGAGATATACAATAGAACATCCTGTAGTTTGTTGAGATACATATATTCATCAATCCCGTGATCAACGAGTTCGACGATCCACAATCCCGAGCTAGGAGCCGCGACGACCGTCGACCGGACAGCCGCAGCGACCCAGCCGGAAGCCAGCTGCGAGCCCTTCGCCACTGCCGTGAGCAGCACGCGCCATCCCGGGCATTCCGCGGCGTGTCCCGCGACCAACCACGCACCACCCGCACCTCGCGATCGGACCTGCTCCATCCGCACGACCCGATTGCGAGCCCAACTTTCCGTTCATGATCCAATCTAGTTCGTGTGTTCATCCCGGTCATCCCGTTGAAGATCAGCCAGATCGCCATATATTTTAAGCCATAAGTTTTCTACGTCAAACATTTAGATCCGCTGCGCATATGTTTACGTTTGCTATTGAATTCGTGACTTGTACATAACGAGATCCTCATAGATCCAAAAATGATATTCACTAGTGTGTATCTTAATTAATATATTGTGTATTAAGCAGTGCCAAATTTATTTTTATGTGAACTAAAATAATTTGGTTAAAATTATTTTATTATTTATATTCTAAAAATTATATTATATATTTTAATTTTTATATTTAATATTTTGTGTTATTCTTGGTTTAAAATACATAAATTCATATGTATAAAAAAAATATATACAAACTAATATGATTTTTATATATTTTCTGTAAATTATATATTTAACACAAGGAGTGAATGGTAATATAGTTAAATATTTCTGAATTTACATATTGACCCCAATGTTTTATCTGTAATTATATAAAACTCTTAAATATGCAAATAAGTCCTTATGATTTATTAAATTTTCCAAATAAAGTCCCCATCCCCAAAGTTCAGATTTAAGCTTTTCGTTCATCTGTCAGGCCTTTGCCGTTACCAGCAATGAAGAGTCACCGACAACTGCCTCCATGTTCCGCACCCGTCCTGGTCGGCCCATCTCTGAGTAAAATAGGTTTCTGCCATGGATGGAGTTCAATGTGTCATCGCCCACCACGCCATGGCTGGAAATGAACATGTTTTCGCCTCGTTCACATCTGACCACCATGATTGAAGTGTTTGTTGCTTGATGTGCAGTCGCACCGCCACCAGCGGCGATTCTCACCGACGATTCTACTAATGACAGAGACCTTCGTCGGGATGATATGTACACTGTAGACGAGGACGATGGAGAAGCTGGTGTCACCGCCGCTAATTTTCTCTAAGATTCCCTCCGACGGTAGAGGACGTTGCCGGCGGAGTTCGCCTTTCTCAGTGGTCGACGACGAGTCTGCAAGTCCGATCAATCATGTTGCCTTAGGAAGCGCCGTCGTTATGGCCGCAGACGTGTCGATGGGGAGACGCCAGTGAGAAATGCGGTGAGGGTGACCTAGGGGAATCAGTTTTTGTGTGTGTGTGAGAGAGAGAGAGAGAGAGGGTGAGGAAGAGAGAGAATGACTGGTAACACAAAACTCTCCGTCCGGCAGGAATCCGAGTAATCTCCTTCCTTCTCGTCGGTTGAACGTCATGTACCTACAGAGAACTCTCACACCGGAGGGGTTTTCCGGTGAAAAGCCTCCAAAGCTTAAGTCAGTGTTTGTTCAATCAATTCTCAAGAGTAAAGCAACAGAATGATCGTGTTCAACAAGAAAAGCACACCCCATATATATAGGGATGAGATACCTGCCCTAGGAGCTACCCGAATCTGCTGAGTTGGCTGCCCGGGTCTGCCCATCCGTACACATACAGTGTGCGTGTGTCAGAGAGCTGTCGCCACAACCCTCTGCACCAATATCTCTTCGACACGTGTCCTCTGCACATGGGTAAAATATTCCCTCTTTGATTCTTTTGACGTCACTCTGACAATTCCGTTGGAGGTTTCTCGTATTTGACCTTATCCAAGTCAACGTCTTACGCTCTGTTTCCTTACTAGGTGCTCGATCATTATGTCGCTCCTATCCCTTGTGTCGACCACCTGGGCAACTCTCTGCTCGATCTCTCCTCTTGTCGACCAGACTTCACCTGCCTTCTAAATTGTCCTTTGTACTAGTACTCTCGCCATCTTGATATTGAGATGATCTGACTGTGACAGTGTTCCTTCATATCCTCTTCGATCAGCTCTGCCCTATCTATGCTGGATGGACCGGTTTACCTGTTGAGGTATAATATCTGTTTGTCCCATTTTTGTTATCTTTTTCTTTTTTTATTTGTTAGTTTTTACCCCCGTTTTTAGTATATTTTAAGTTCTTTTGGTCCACCAGTCGTTCGTTTCGCTTGTGTGTCGTGTATTTGTCGTTTTCGATATTTTCTGTTGTCTTGCCTATTTTTGCGTGTTTTTTCTCGTCTTTGGTGGTGTGTAGGTTTCGAGCTTCGTCACATATTTGGAGGAAAAGTAACCGAGTAGCTTCCGTCCCGGCCTTCGACACGAATCAACCCGAACACCCACTGCGCCTTCGGTCACCGCGCCGCGACAGAAAGGTTGCTCCGCGCCGCGAGACCCCCGCAGCCCTGTCAGAGGAAGACCTTCCAGGCGCCGCGCCGCGCCGCGGTGGAAACTTCACTACCACGCCGCGTTAGCGCCTCGATCCAAGCAGAAGCTTTTGTAGCCCCCTGGCGTCGCGCCGCGGTGAATCCTCTTGCCACGCCGTGAGTTGCCCATCTGCCGCGCCGCGACAGGCGTCGCGCCGCGGCACCGGAAGCCTTATTTTCTGGACTCGTTATTTTATGAGATTTTTCGATCGGGAATAAAAGGATATCGATCCTAGGGCATAAAAAATATTCCGTACTTTGTTATTTTGAACTCGCTTGGGACGAACAACATCTTTTTCTCTTTTCTTTCTTCTCTTACACTTAAATTTAATCTTGTAAGGTGAAGAACCTCAAGATTTCGTTTTTGAATTTAGCTTTCGGATTTGGGTTGCTCGTTGTTTTCGACATTGATTTTCTTATTAATCGTAAGCATCATTTCTCATTTTGTTATGATGTTTTGTGGTTGGATTGTTATGAATTATTGTGTTCAAATTACTATGAGTAGTGATATAGGATATTATACTGGACCCGGTTTATAGATTAAGCGGATACATACTGGAGGATAAGCCCACCAAGATATCTAAGCCCAACGATAGGGGTCAAGCCCAACTTGGGACCAAAAGGTACACTCCCCCTATAAAAGGGGGCCAAGGTACCTTATTCTATCATTCTCTACTCATTTGATGACTACACTTTCTCTCTCTTGATATGAGGACTGACTTAGGCATCGGAGGCCCGACGCCAGGGCCACCCCCGGCGTTGGGTTCTTGCAGGTACGGAGGCCGGTCGAGTTGAAGGAGCCCGGGTGAAATCTATTTCACTTTATTGGCACCGTCTGTGGGACCCATCAGAAAGTCAAGTGGAGTTCCGACTGAAAAAATTGGAAAACCTCCTCTTTCTTCTCCACCGGCCGCTGCCACCGCCGGCCGCCACCTCCGCCGTCGGCCGCCAGAAAACGTGCTCCGATCGGAAAATCGTTTACATCATCGGATAGATCTCGTCTAGGTGAATCTATCCTTATAATTTGAAGCAAAAATTCCTCCGGGAAGGCCGTCAATTTTGCGGTCAAAGTTTCCAGATCTAGCAATAATTTGGTCAAAATCGAGCATTCAAATGCATTTTTCCGAAGATCTGGGAGGGCTATGAGAAATCCGAAGGTACCACTGGAATCCTCTCGACGAGACGAATCTCCAGCTACCGATCTTCGCCGGAAAACGCCACATCCGCCGCCGTCCGCCGCCGCCTCCGCCGCCGGCCACCGGTCAAAGTCGTTCGATCTGAAAAACTCGTACATCATCGCGAAGCTCTCGTCGAGCTTGTTCTACCCTTAAAGTTTCAAGCAAGAATTCAATCAGGAGGACCATCGATTTTACGGTCAAAGTGTATGGATCTAGGAAGAATTTGGTCAAAATCCGGTCTCCTTCTCCAATTTTCCGGCGATTTCGCGAAAATCACGGTAAACCGAGGACACCATCAGGACTGACTTCTCGAGGCGCGCACACGACCAGTCATTTTTGTTGGAGCCGATGTTTGATTTCTTTTCCGGCAGCATTTTCTTCTTCCCCGGCGAAGTCCTGTCCGCGCAGTGACCGGCTCACTTGGTCTTGGTCCGAGCAGCCCAACAGCATAGCGAGGAGCCCAATTGGCGAGGCTCAGTCAGCGGCCCAAGAGAGGAGTACGTGATGCGGCCCAT
>CACSLK010027794.1:62422-77502 GCA_902706635.1 Striga hermonthica
GGCAGGTCTCTCGATTCTCGATTCTCGGCGTTCGACCTCAGAGACAGGTCTCTCGATTCTCGATTCTCGGCGTTCGACCTCAGAGGCAGGTCTCTCGATTCTTGATTCTCGGCGTTCGACCTCAGAGGCAGGTCTCTCGAGTCTTGATATTGGTGGTCATTCGATATTCATTTGGTGTCCCGATGCTCACTTGGAGGATTGATAACTATTTGGTGGCCGAGGATTTATTCAAATGGTAACCTCAGTGACAGGTCGACAGAAACAATCCGAAGAGGAATTTTCACTCTTGGATCGAGTCATGCTTACTCGACCAGAGTGGGGGGGGACTAGATGATATAGGATATTATACTGGACCCGATTTATGGATTAAGCAGATACATATTGGAGGATAAGCCCACTAAGATATCTAAACCCAACGATAGGGGTCAAGCCCAACTTGGGACCAAAAGGTACACTCCCCGTATAAAAGGGGGCCAAGGTACCTTATTCTATTATTCTCTACTCATTTGATGACTACACTTTCTCTCTCTTGATATGAGGACTGACTTAGGCATCGGAGGCCCTACGTCGGGGCCACCCCCGGCGTTGGGTTCTTGCAGGTACGGAGGCCGGTCGAGTTGAAGGAGCCCGGGTGAAATCTATTTCACTTCAAGTAGTTAAATCATTTGTTGGGGATAGGAGATATTCGTGTTGGTTCGATTGTGATTCATGAATGCTTGCTTACCGTTAAATCTATTCGAGTTGTTCTTAATATAGGGTTAGATGCTTGATCATCATTCTAATCTAATTAATCAATTTGTAGAACTGAAAGGGGAGAAATTGGTTGAGCATGGCTCGTCTAAGATATACTTGTTCGTTAATGTATTGCCTATGTGTTGATTGTTTAGATAATTATTTGTTTATGTTTGCTCTCTTGTTACGAACAGTAATTGAGAACAAACCTCTAAACGAGTAAGTTATTTGATTTCTTAACCGAGCGGTTAACCAATTATTAATTGTGTCAGAACCATACGTGAGTATCTCCGATTCCCTAACTACCTCAACACCATTTGAATTTTGTTTGGATCTGATAGTTCGTTTGCTTTTCTATTCATTTAGAATTCGTAGTTGATAATCAAAAACCATCAATTTGAATTAGAGTGTTTAGGACTTGTTTCTTATTTCGTGTGTTTGAATAGTTGTGCAATTTATTCCGGCTGACCTTCATTGAGATACGACCCGGTGTTTGAATCTTACGATTCTACTCCGGTAAAAATATTTACAACAAATTGGCGCCGTTGCCGAGAAGGGTTTAGGACTTTAATTGTGCGCCTATTCATTTTATTTACTCCACAATTAACGTCAATAACTATATATGACCATATAAAGTAGTGCACTTTATATATCAACACGTTGCACTTTATTAAACATCAAGTTGCACCTTATAAAACATCACGTTGCACTTTATCACCACACTCCACAATTAACGTTAATAGCTCCCGCCAACATATCACACAAAATAAATCTAGAAAAAACAAATCTACACAATACTTTAACATTCATCACATCATATGTTCACAAAAAATACAAGCATGATAACGTATCAAACTTACAATAGTTCACTTTATATATTATCACGTTGCACTTTATAAAACAAAGCGTTGCACTTTATAAAACATCGAGTTGCACTTTATCATGACTATCAGATTGCACAGTATAGATCGACACTGACCGAGTACAAAATATTTCAACAAAAAAATAATATAAAAATAATACATAATATTATTAACATAATAAATAAAAATTTAATTTAAATAATAAATTGTTTTGATAATCTAGGAATTAATTAATTATGTTCATTTTCAGGTTAATTTGAGACAAAAGTTTAATTGGTTCAATTTGCACAACACAAATCAAAATCATGCACCATAGTGTTGGACAAATTGCACCCTATTAACTATTAGATTGTACAGTAAATTTCGTTACCCATATACTAAAATGTTTGATTCGAAATTTTATATTATAAAAATTAAATTATTATTTCATTTTCTTTGTTTAGTATTTTATATTTTTTTATTAATTTAATATTTTACATCAATTTTATTTACTATTTTTTTATACATAAAATGTACTTACCAATAAGCATAAACAATGGCCTTGTTTAGCGATCAACGGATAGCCGATTGTATCAGCAGATATCGGGTTATATTAGCTGATTTAACCAGCGAATTGCATTAGTGGTTTTTAAATAAGTGTTTGGTAAATAGCTGAAAGCTTATAGCTGTTTGACATTGCAAAACAACCAATAATAATATTTTATTATTTATGGTGTATTTTTTAATAATAATATATTAAAACATTTGATATTATTTAGTTGGTAATCTATAATTTTTTTTAAAATTTACTAACACTTGATGAAGAAGTTATGAATTTTACATTTTTCTAGATAAATTAATCATGACATATTATTATTTATTAGCACTATAAACCAATGTAGATTGTAAAATAAATAATACAAATTAAAAAGTTTTAAATAAACGATTTTTGTGAATCTTCTATCCCAAAAAGTTGCTCTAATGAGCTTTTTCTAAATTAGAGTGTTGAGCCCAAAAAGCTTATCAAATAAGCTATTTACCAAACAGGCCCAATTGCGGATTTGACGAGTCAAACCTCTCAATTACGTCAAATCCGCTAATTTATTTTCAATCCGCTATCTTCTAAACGGGGCCAATATCACACCCAATATCACAAGACAACCAACAAGCATAAATTATTTCCACACCCATTTGAATAATTTTCACCAAACATGCACAATCTACCTAATTCATCATGTACGATCAAACTAATAATAACATAGTAACAAAATGCAACATGACCATAATTAAATAGAAGCTGCAATTAAGCTGTACTTGACAACTAGTATTATGAATAATAATTACGTTTACTAAAATGCTAGATTGACACAGATTTAAGCAGGACTATCTTGTTCTGCAGGCTCAGTTCCAAGGTAAGGCAGGCTCATCCCGGTAGTAATGGTTGACGACTTGAGAAAACTGCTTTGGTTAATACTATTTTATAATTAAAATTCTTAAATTTACATTCAAGCCCTCAAAAAATATCAAATTTTCAAACACATGACCCCAAATTCTCTAAACTAGTTGGTGGATCTCCGGCCGTTGGTAGCCGCGTCCGAGCCGCAGGTGAACCTCCCGGCCGTTGTTTTACCTACTAAGCCCTCTCCGGCTATCGATTCCATCATTTTTCACTTTCAATTTTGAAGGGCTGGCTCTGGCCGAATTTGAATCTCCGGCGACTTCGGTGTCTTCGTCATCTCCGCCAGTGACCTCCACCTCCAATACGAGCAGGTCTTCTGTTCGAGTAGCCCAAAGACGATGTAGAGGAGATTTCCTGGTTCGTCTTCGAGAGTGATTTTCGGCGACTACACGGAGGAGCAACGCGGCTCAATTTTCGGCAGATGAAGACGGCGGCGGCTTATGAGCTGACTATGGAAGGAGGTGGCGGCCGGTTGCTCGATGGCGTCGGCGGGAGGCGCGTGTTTGCTGTGCGGCAACGCCAGACTCCATGGTCGACGGCGAAGCTCCCATTGGCCGCTTCTACAGTGGTTGACGGCGGAGCTGAGTTCTCCATTGGTGGTCGTTGTCGACGATGTTGATATGGCCGCCGATGCCGTCGATGGGCTGACGCCGGCGACTGTGTGAGGTGTCGGAGGTGAGTGTGAGTGTGTAGTTTGTGTGTGTGAGAGAGAGAGGGGGGAGAAAAAAATGCGTCTGTAAATAATTTAATTAGGATGGTGGAGATGTATTGGTTGTGGGGCCCACATAATTATGGGGAAGTTGTAATTACACAAAGGGTCTATTTGACCATGAAATATACATATATTTACAATTATGTCATCGTCTTTTGACCAGAGTTATTAATGTTTGACTTTATTATATCCATTGATATTATTGATCATTCTTATTTCTTTCACTCTCATGATCCCTTCTATAATTTGATTTGAAATCAATAAAAACTAGCATCATTTGAAACATTCTTTTGTACATGTCCTCCTCTTTGTAGGCGTTGGCAGTCGGCCTGTGGATTCATGAACACCAACCGTCCCCCAACCGAAATTGGAACCAAAATCTCAACCTGTCCAACTTATTTGCCGCAAGAGTTTCAAGAAAGGAAACACCAAATCGATCAAAACCAACGTAAATGTATCTGCCCCTCTTCCTGCCACTCCGCCTCCGCAGATTTCGGAATAAATAAAACAAAACAAAACAATCCAATCCGATGGAAGAAAGAAGAATTAGGAAGACAACATTTGACACTTCCTTTTTCCATTTCCTCTCTCCTTCGCCACCTCTCAAGAAAAAAAAAAATAATAAAAATTCCAGTTTCTTGAGATATTGTCTCCCTATTCCTCTCTGTTTCTTTTTCTTTTTCGTTTTTTCATTTTTCCAGGCAAAACATTCGTTCATCTTAAAAAAAAAAAAAAAAAAAAAGAAAAAAAAAATGAAGCTGATGTAGGGGTTTGTTGTTTACACAACCAACCCACCCAAGATTCGGCCCGTTTGATCATCTTGGGTATACCATTTTTCTCTGCATCTCATTCCCTTTGATGGGTTTTGGTGGGTCATGGGTTGCATCAGCTCCAAGAAGGCCCGGCCCGAACAAGACTCGCCCGAAGATGACCGTTATTCAGTTTCCTCCTCATCCTCCACGAGGGCGACCCTGAATAACGGGCTTGCCCGGTCTGGTCCACCTTCATTGTTGCACGTCCGGGCCGCGTTCGGGCCTTTGGAGAAGATAAAGGAGGAGCCCGAGAAGGAGGAAGAAATGGATGATGATGAAGAGGAGGAGGAGGAGGAGGAGGAGGAGATGGAAGATGAGCCTGTTAAGGAAGGGTCAACCTTTTCGGGGCATTCCAGGAATTTACGGGCCGTAAATAGAAGGCCGTCTCATAAGAAGGCCGTTTTTAGCTTGAGATTCGGGAGGTTGGGCGAGGGAGAACATGTTGCGGCTGGCTGGCCCGCTTGGCTCTCCGCTGTGGCTGGGGAAGCTATTCATGGCTGGCTGCCTATGAGATTGGACAAGTTCAAAAGATTAGACAAGGTTTATTCTTTTATTACTAGCACATTGGTATTCATATATATATGTAGTTAATTATCATTTGTGACTTTTTACATTGTTTCAGATGGAACTATATTCTAATATAATCCCTTTTTATGTTATTGCAAATTGTAGATTGGAAAAGGCACATATAGCGACGTATACCGCGCGCGCGATGTTGAAACTGGTAAAATTGTTGCTCTGAAGAAGGTGCGGTTCGATAACTTTGAACTGGGGAGCGTGAAATTTATGGCTCGTGAGATCCTAATCCTGCGCAAGCTTGACCACCCTAATATCATGAAGCTTGAGGGCATAATCACTTCCCGAGTATCATGCTACATTTACCTCGTTTTCGAATACATGGAACACGACCTTGCCGGCCTGTTATCTTGTCCAGAGATCAAATTTACTGAATCACAAGTTAGTCTGTCAATATTTTTTAAACGTCTAATAGAATATTTTCAGTGTCTTCCAGATTTAATCTTAATCTTATACAATCAACATTTTGTTCTTTTTAACCTAAAGAATTCATCAACAGTGCTATATGGCTCACAATGCCATTCTCTAATTTGAATATTTCCTTTCCTTTCATCGTTTTTATGGGTTTCTTTCGTTTTGTTTGTTTTGTTTATGGAGGCAGATCAAGTGCTATATGAGACAGCTATTGAGCGGGATAGAACACTGCCACAAACGAGGAATATTGCATCGGGATATTAAAACGTCAAACATCTTGATTAATAACGAAGGGATTCTGAAAATAGGTGATTTTGGTCTTGCAAATTTCATGAGACCAAAGAACAAGCAGCCATTGACGAGCCGTGTAGTCACTTTGTGGTACCGTCCTCCTGAGCTCCTTTTGGGATCGACTGATTATGGAGAAGCTGTCGATTTATGGAGTGTGGGTTGTGTTTTTTGTGAGATTTTCCTTGGAAAGCCTCTATTTAAAGGCAGAACTGAGGTAGAATACAATGCCATGATCGATAAGTTTGCTAAAATTGTTGGGTTAATTAAAAAGTTGAAAGCTTTATTGGACTTTTTCTCCACCAAACTCGATGTATATGTATCTTACTAGTTGATGTTGGCACGCGTAGGTTGAACAATTGCATAAAATCTTCAAACTTTGTGGGTCTCCACCTAGTGACTACTGGAAAGAGTCGAAACTTCCTCTGGCTAACATGTTCAAGCCCCAGCTTCCTTATGAGAGTAGACTCAGAGAAAGATGTAGAGAGTTTCCAAAAAGTGCGGTTAGCTTAATCGAAACATTTCTGTCGATCGAGCCTTATAAACGTGGCACCGCTTCCTCTGCTCTTGATTCCAAGGTATGAAGTTTAGCAGTATAATGAGTTTGAATAATAATGAGATATAGCTAATGATTCATATCCTGTTTTTCATTTTTAGTACTTCCGCATGTTGCCTTACGCGTGTGATCCAGCAAGCTTACCAAAGTACCCACCCAATAAAGAGATGGATGCCAAATCCCGTGATGAAGCAAAAAGGTTTGTGGTTTTCCTGGAAAAAGCATTTTAGTCATAGTGAGGGTTGTGAGTTGGTAAGAACATTTTGAGAAAAACAATGGTGTGTGTAATAATATGTGACAGGATGAAGGGTGGTGGGTCAGTTGGAGCAAGGATGTCCCGTAAGAATGTGCAAGAATCGGTGGGACAGCGCAACTACAGCAGCAGCAGCGCCAACGTACAGAGGAGGAAGCAGGCGCACGATACCCTGTCGGAGATTTCGCGGATGACTGATGAGTCGGGTGGGTCCCGCCAGTCGAGCACCCGCTCGGTTCCCATCCAGCCATCGGCCACCTTCGTTCGACCTAAGAAGCACAGGCCAGTGGGAGCTCAGAGGAGGCACGCCCAAGACTCCGACATACTGCACGTCAACGATGACTCCTTTGCTCACCAAATTAACATGGTAACCCATATATTACAACCACTTTTACATGTGTTAGATGCAATTATATATCTTTCAGGATTCGGGACTATACCTCCTCTTGAAGATTCGTTTGTAAAGACACACAAATGCTAATGAGTTATATGCATTTTCAGTTGCAAAAACAAGTAGAAGCTAGAGTAGCCTCGTGAAAATTGTTCGTCAACTGACTTTCATTTATTTATTTATAATTTCTGTATCTGGAACTCTCGTAGGATAATGGAAACACGAAGAAAGGCAGAGTTGTATTATCAGCGCTGTTGATGTCTGAAGAAGAAATATCTTCAAGGCAACATAACAACCGATCTCGTCAACTGCATCGTAAATCCAGATTCTATGAAGGTAATGATGACAATCTACTCCATACATAATTCACACTAGTTGTTAGAAAAATTGTATAATAGTAAGGGCTATTTGTAATTTTGAAGTGCTAAGATGATGTAGTTTTGTGTGAGTATCACTAACTTCTGTATGCTGCATTTTTCTGCAGATTTGTGAGACAAAGGTTGTCAAGTACTTGCCCCTTCTTAATTAAGCCTTTTTAAACTTCACAAATGTGAGATGTAATTATAATGATACAAGCATCTGAAGGAGTATTTTTGTTTGTTGTTGTTTCTATAGCTCCAGCTTTTAAATGTAGGTATCTGCCAAACACAACTTTATCCATTTGTTTGATTTGAAGACCTTTATTGACATTCCAAGTTGGCTAGAAATATATCAATCTCACAACAAGCACAAACAGATTTGATATTTCTTTTTCTTCTTCTTATTCTTCATCTCTCTTTATATTAAATTTTAAGCCTATTTTGTTTTCTTAATGCTCCCAGGTTGTATACTATGAATGCTGATGTTTCTTTCCTCTTCTTCTTCTTCTTCTTCTTGAGTTCTGTTTTATAATTGCTTTCATTTAAGTTTATTATTGCTGTTTTTATTGGTTTAGGTTAGGCTACCTTGAAGTTGAGGGGAAAAAATAATCAGCAACCTGTTTAATTATCTTCTATTAAAATCCTAAGACATTAGTAATTTTCGACCAGACAACAGTTTACTTTGTACTCGATCGATCAATTGTTTGATTACTGATGGTAATATGTGAAGTAAAGAACTTTAATGCACGCTTTATTAAAGCCGAAAATGAATCTAATAACTCCCCCATATTCGGGCAAAACCAGCAGATTCTTTTGCCTGTACAATTGTTCTTCAACTTATCACAAAATCCTAGACTAACTAAAAACTCACATCATATTGGGGCAAAACATTCTCCATTGAGAATATCCGGAATGGTTCTTTCTAATTGACATTGTACAAGAATAACTTTGGCTTCAACACACACAGAGAGAAGTATCATTGTTTAGTTTCGCAAAAGTATGTTGATGAGACTGCTAACCCTTCTGCATCGTACGTCCGGACCAGTCTCTGTCTCTTGACAGTCGACTCAGCCCAACATAGCTCCAAATGAAAGCACATTGATTCTTGCACGCTCTTTGCAATATCAGAAGGGCATCCCATGTAGATCCCACCCGGCAACAACGTAAACTTGTAACCACCATCAAAGCTGATCGTGTTGTTACAAATTGAACCCATCCAGCTTACAGATGTCGTTACATCACCACCATCTGATGTACATCTTACCTCCTATGCCGGTTTTAGGGAAAAAAATATAATAATAAATAAAACCAATATTTAAAATGATTCAAACCACGGAAGGTGAAAACTACAGGCATCAGATTATAATAACTGCATGCTCAAGTAGAACGTGATGTTCAACTGTGGATGATTAGATTGTCAAAGAAAATGGAATTAGGATATTATTTGATGGACTCCACGTTTGAGGACTATGGGAATGTTTGCAATCAAGGAATAATATTTCGACATCAAATCATTTCTTTCTAAAAGCACAGGTTTCTGCAAATACAGTGGAAGCATTTTCAATTTTCTTTTGTAATTTCTCTTGGAATGTACAAACAACAACAACATAACCTTTTAGTCCCAAGCAAGTTCGGGTAGGCTAGAGATGAAACCCAAGAGAACCAATGGTAAGAGAAACACAAAAAGGGCTCAAAACAAAAGGAAGAGATTGGAGCAAAAGTGTAAGGAGCAAAAGTCACGGTTCTTGGAATGTATTAATCGAAAATAAGGCAATGGAAAATGAAGAGAATTCACTAGCAATTCTCGGTTTAAAAGAAATAGTCAAACCTGGGCAAGCTGACCATCCCCATTAATTTCAAGTGTAGCTACCGTACTGGCTTCGGCTATTGTGGCTCCATAAACTCCACTGCGTTTGGTTATAGAGCGACCCTTCCACGTACCCAAATGTGGAGTAATCCTGTCCAAATCCTACACCCCAAAATTATATAATACTAGTTAATATTTCACAATTTTCCATAGGATTTGTGATTTTAGAGGTAAAGTAAGGTACCTTAGACTCGTCAAAGGAAGGATGAGGATTATCTTTGCTTCCTCTTTCTTCCAGGAATAACAGAAGCATTTCGAGTATGCCCTGTGGGTTCATTATATGGAAAGCTCTCACTCTCACATCTTTTTCAAATGAAAAGATGCAGTTTTCACATACAATTGCCGGCCGTCGAGAAGGAAGCTTCAAATTCCTTCAGAACAAAAACGAAGAAAAAGAAGAAAAGAATTTTTAGTTAATTAGATAATTTAGCCATAAGATTTTAAAAGACTAGGAAAATGCACGTGCTACGCACGTGATATTGTTACTTAATTTTTTTTATTATTAGATTTATATTTAATAGTATAATATAATTTTCTTCCTTAAATAAAAAAATAGGTTAAAAATCTTAAATAAAATTAATTTTTTTTTTCATTGGTTTTCTTATTTTCTGTTATCCTCATTATTTTTAATCATTGTTATATTCATCACAATTCAGTTTTCTAACGTCTTCTTTTTGCACACTCTTTCAAAATAACTCGAATTTGTTATAACTATCATTTGTAATGATTGTTTCTTTTGTTATTGATTGGAAGCTAACCAACTATGTTTAAATGTTTCCTTTCCTATTATTTTGATTATAGTAGTTGCTTCAAATTGGAAGCTAACCAACTATGATTGGAAGCACACTCTTTTGTTATTTTGATTATAGTAGTTTAAACCGTCGAGAAGGAAGCTTCAAATTCCTTCAGAACAAAAACGAAGAAAAACAAGAAAAGAATTTTTAGTTAATTAGATAATTTAGCCATAAGATTTTAAAAGACTAGGAAAATGCACGTGCTACGCACGTGATATTGTTACTTAATTTTTTTTTATTATTAGATTTATATTTAATAATATAATATAATTTTCTTCCTTAAATAAAAAAATAGGTTGAAAATCTTAAATAAAATTAATTTTTTTTTTTTTGGTGTGAAATTTTAAAAGCTAAAACATATATGTTTTCATTGGTTTTCTTATTTTCTGTTATCCTTATTATTTTTAATCAAGGAAATAAATAGTTCGCTAAAGTTGCCGCTATTTGAGAAATAGCTTTTTTTGGCAACGTGCCGCTATTTGTATTCATGTGCAATTTAGCCGCTAAATCTCCGCTATAGCTCCGCTATAGCTACAGTGCCATTAACGTTTTAGCCCGCTATTTAAAACCTTGTTTTTAATCGTTGTTATATTCATCACAATTCAGTTTTCTAACGTCTTCTTTTTGCACACTCATTCAAAATAACTCGAATTTGTTATAACTATCATTTGTAATGATTGTTTCTTTTGTTATTGATTGGAAGCTAACCAACTATGTTTAAATGTTTCCTTTTCTATTATTTTGATTATAGTAGTTGCAAAATCAATTTTATTTACAAGCATAATATTTCATATTAATTAGATATTTATTTTCTCTCCGGCATAATGACATCAAAGATGAATAAGTATTTGAAAATGTCTTTAAAGTCGTAATTATTTAAAAAAAATACTTGAAAAAGATTAGGAACAATAAAATCCTTCATTGATTTATTAAAATTTAAAGGTACCCATCCATCTATATATATTGTCCAACATTGGTCGATTGAGGTACACATCTGTGTATATTGTCTAACATAAATTATTGTTGCATCTCCTTACATTGTCTGCATGCATTATCATTTTCGTTCACATATTTTCAAGACTTTCCTAAATGTGAAAAAAATAAATAAATCCAATTTAAATGAATTATAAAATGATGATTCTTTTATATTTTACTTTTATCTTAATATTATTTTTATATCTTTGCCAATTCTTAAAAATAGTTTATTGTCCCTACTTTTCAAAAGATATTTGAAACATTTAATTTGTGAATAATTTTATAAATAAGATTGGCTTATAACAACAAATTTAAAGTGAATATATTATTTGTTTTTTTAATTGATTTTAATTACATCTATATATTTTCTAATAAACACGTATTTCAAAATTAAGATTTAAAACTGATTTTAATTATTTTATTTAAATTATATAATTACTCTATACTTATCCATAATACAATTAAAGTAAGTGGTAGATTAATTTATGTTACACATATTTTCATAAAAAAAAACATTTATATTATTCATACTAATAACGGGTAGCTTAAATCATATTATGCATAATGTTATAAACAATTATATATTTTCACTAACGAATAACTTTTTTCCCCTGAAATGACATAATGTATGTTCATGGGCGAATTTACATGTATTAATAGGGGCAATTGCCCCCCTTCAAATTTTAATTTTGTTTACTATTAATATTAAAATTTTAATTTGGCCCCCCCTTTTAAATTTAATTTGCACCTCAAGATTTTTTGTTTTCAAATGTCACTCGGTAGGCCAACTTGTCTATAATTGTCAATTAATACAATTCAACACTTCTTTTATTTTACTATTAATGTTGTATATTAATTATTATATTCTACAATTTTAATTGGCTCATATAAAGGACTTCAACTCTCTTTTATTGCCCAGGCTAGGGTTGGCTGGTACTTTTGACCGAAAATAAAAAACGAATCGAACCGAACCAAACTGAACCGATGAGAAAATAAACCGATCCGAACTGACTTATGTGTAACGGTAACCAAAAATCGGTTACCGAAATATTATCGGTTCTGAACCCATTTAGGGTCGGTTCTAAAACTCATTATTCCATGTCTTTTGCAAATAACAAAAAACAATGAGAACCATAAGTTAAGTGAATAAAATATTAATAATAAAATAATACAATAAGAATAGAAAAGATTAATAAATATGACATTGAAAAAAACCAGTTAAATAGATAAGTGTTTGGTTTCAATAATAGGTCTGATCAATGGATTTTTTTTATTGACTTTACATTACAAATTTTTAATATTTTGTACATGCAAAATCTTAGTTATGTAGTTCTGCCAATACATTAATTTAAAAATTTGGATACCAATCAATTTTTTTAATAGATTATTATTATAAAAAAGTATTAATTATAAAATACACAAGGAATATTATAAGAAAAAAATGAACACTATGTCATCACATTCATGATTATAAAACATCACATTAATGACTTAAAACATTTTATTTGAAATTATTTGAAACAATTTTATATTAACTCATGTGTTTTAATTATTTTAATTAAAAATTAAATTTTTATTTGAAACAGTTTTAATTGTTTATATTATAAGCAGTAAATGTATTTAGAATAAGACATAATATAACGTTTTGGAAGTAATATAATATAATACTTTTTGAATGTAACATTATTTTCTATTGAGGGTAGTAGTGACATTTCATATTTTATTTACATGTGGTTGGATGAGATAGTAATGAAGTTATAATATTACATTTATGTCCTTAAAAAGTAAATCTCTAGAGGGTAATATGGGTATTTTAAAATTTTCAAGAAATAACTCATCCTTTTAAGGTAGTTATAGATAGATAGATAGATAGATAGATAGATAGATAGATAGATAGATAGATTAAGCTCAGTATCCAAAATTGTCACTCACTACAATAAGGAAATAAACACTTACCGAGAAAAGAAAAAAAGAAACATACAATCGCACGCCCAAATACCTGGGCGATTCTTCACCAGTGTCATCTTCACCTAACACCCCTTGTCTTATCACTGTTTCCAACATTCCAGCTGTCTGGTATCTCAATGCAAATGCCTTCTCTATAGGGAAAAAACAAATCTGCAAACTAAATTCAGTAGATGTTGAACTAAAAGTAAAACAAATTAAAATGCCATGGTACATACAATAGAAGCTCAATCATAACACTGAATTATGAAAATGCATTAGTCGCCGAGAAGTCTTACTTGTTGATATTTGTCAACTGTGAACATGTTGGTTTCTTTAATTTTGTACTCGAACCATTCTTCAGGGTCTGAAGTGCTTAGAGGAGGCTGCTTGATGTATAACCTATATTTTGGAACCCAAAACAATATAGCTAACAAAACAAACACAGCGATGTATTTTTATGATATCAATAATAGCATGTTGTTATAGAATTGTAAGGGTGTAAGAGTAGTCTCCAAAATACATAGTACAGTTAGGCATCAGGTTGGATTTTCAACTAAACAATTTAATGAAGATGCAAAGTACTATACATGTGTTGTTCTGCAAAAGAAACTGGAAAAGGATAACACACGTGTTTCTTTTCTGGTGAAGATTTTCTGAACCAAATGAAGTTCATAAACTCTACAAAACATAAGGCGACTTGTGTATAAGAGATATCATGCACTAGCTCAACCTGGCATGATGATGAGGTGGAGAACAGCAACAAGTCTGATTATTAGTAATGAAAGAAATATAGAAATGGAACAGCACAAGAAAGCAAGATAATTGAGTTAATATTCACAGTGCATGTTAACTAACTCCTCAGTTCATTAAATGATGACAAATTTCAGCCACCTTTATGATAATGGCACGAAAAGACAAATGGAGATGCAACTACACAAATGATTTTTTTTCGCACGTAAACTGGCTCAATCAGGATATAATGGCAATACCTACCAGTAGCATTTCAAGAATTTGATCAACTTTCCAAGCGGATCTGTTTTAGTTAATTTCTATCACATTTTGTGAAAACCTTGGCCTCATTCCTATTCCCATTGAGTGATGATTACCAACTTGGGCATACATAAGAAATAATACGAAATCGCACACTATATGTATGAACATCATCCATCAACAACATACCCATTATATTCCCAACAGATTGGGGTCTAGGGGTCAGTTGTACGCAGACCTAAACCTTGTAATTATACAAGGAGGATGTTTCCCAACAGATTGGGGTCTAGGGGTCAGTTGTACGCAGACCTAAACCTTGTAATTATACAAGGAGGATGTTTCCATAGCGACCCAAGGTGCGTTGCGTCGTTTGATATATTTTTTTCTAGAAACTTCACTGATAGAAGAAGCACTAGAATTTAATTGAGTCATTTTGATCTAGTCCATTATTAGTACTATGGCAGGTAGGAATAACAACTTACGATTGAATCAAGCTCATGAGTTCATCTTCCCCATACGAACTCGCACTGAGCTTCGTGCTAATTTTATGCAACAAATCCCCATTGCAATCGAATTGCTGCAAGAAACCACCATAAATCATATGTTATCATCATCCTTAACATATCGTGGCAACAAGTTTGGTACCAGAGAAACTTTTATAGAAAGGTATATGAACACTACAGAAGAACCGATAAATACATGGAAATAGCCGGTCCAATAGCCCAAGTTGAGGTTAATGAAGCGTCTAAGGACGTCAATGCTTACTGACTCTTCATCGTTTTGCCGTTCATCTTCCACGGTGGCCGCAGCACTAGCTGAAATTGGTGATCTTCGGTGAATAGAGGGAACGAGGGGCCGATTAAATGGTTTGAGGAACCGCAGAGTTGCCGGAGGCTTATGAGCTTTCGAAGGGGAGACAGTACTGTGTGCCGCCACCACCGCCGGCAATATGGAAGAGAGAGCCGTCGCCATTGGAGGTGGGGAACTTGAGAGCACCGGCGATACGAGCTGAAGCTGAACAGTCTTATCCTAAAGCATTCGTTTAACGCTGAAAAGCGTGTTTGCACACTGCAGTAAAATTTTTGACAAAAAAAAAAAAGCTCCGTCTCCTTC
>CACSLK010027794.1:77539-94469 GCA_902706635.1 Striga hermonthica
TTTTTTTTTTTTAAAGTTGCTTATAATAGCACGACCTATATAAAGTTTAATATAAATACCACTAGTACTTGTAAAAAACGGGTGCATGAAAAAATAACTTGATAAAAAAAAAGTAATAGAGTTTAGTATTGGGGTATATATAAAATAAATAAATCGAAGAAATCTTATTAGAATATAGTGTTAGAATCTCGGTGCACATTCCATTGAAGAATTTAGATTGTGAAAAAATTTGTTACCATATATTCGTACAAAATTAGAAATATTGTTAACTCAAATATCAAATAAAAGAATATATAAAAAATTTATGTAGATATTGTGCTAGTTAACTCAATTAACAAATAAAAGAATATAAAAATTTAATTATCGGGTAAATAATTTTTTGCAACATGTACTAAGCGCGAATTTGGATTTTGCAACCTTAACAATATTTTGTACTAAAATTCAACCTTTAATACACGAATTTGCCTGTATCGCAACCTACGGCCATCTGCAGCTCGTTTTCCACCGGAAAAGCGAGCGTACGACTCGCACGCTCCAAGTTTGAGGGTAAATCTGTCTTTTTATGTAAGCGACCGTCGGAATCCCCCAAATATCACACACATTGTAATTTGAATTCACCAATTCGATTGATTGTAAAAATTAGGGTTCATCTGCGAAAAAAAAAAAAAACCTTTCTCTGCAAAATTTTCGTCCAAACACTTCGCAAATTCAAATTGATTGCAGTTGTTGTGATGGTCTGGAAAAAGCGAATCAGTGATGAAAACATACCACCAGGAAGACTTTGCCCAGATTACGGTTTGTACTTTTGTAACCCTAATTTTTAATTATTTCTGTTTTTCTGTTGAATTTGGCCGAATATTTTATGCTGTGAACATGTTTTTGTGATTATGTGGTCCCGTTTTGATTGTGGCGACAACTCTTTTGAATGCGGTGACAATCAGTTGATTATTCGAATATGAACATATGAATGTTGTCTGAAAATGTGGTCCCCTTTTCGAAATTGATAAATAAGTTTACTTTTTTATTGAATTTTTTTATTTAATGTTGATGTGAAGGGACCAGGATATAGATTTGTGTGTAATATTCTTGTCCCCTTCAGGTCCACGTTCACAACTTTTTACTATTTCAATATGGTGGACGATTTGTGGAACTTGGTGAGACATGCTACACTGGTAAGAACATGAGGGTAAGTCACATTGACTACTGTGACCCTGATGAACTCTCACTTATTGAAATATTTTGTATGACTTCTGAAGTTGGGGCAGAAAGTGTGAGGTGTGTGCATTGCAGTAAAAATGATGTTAATGATTGTCGATCTTTGTTTGTCTTGCAAAATGATTTGGATGCCATAAATCTTGTTAATTGGATTGATGATAATAGAATGGTTGGTTTATATGTTGAACATATGGAAGACTACATGAATAGTCAACCTTCTGATTGCTTGCCTTCTGTTGATGAACCATTGGATTATGTGGGGGATGATGGGGAGAATTTAGATGACTTTATTGATAATTGGAGTCATGAACAAAATCATGATGATGAGATGGGTGAAGCTGATAAGGGTGATTATGATTTGGGTGATTCTGACAGTGAGTTTGAAATCCAATCTTTTGGATCAGACTCTCAGTGTTCTGATGAGTTTGTTGAGAGTGATTGTGATTTGTATGATGAAGATGATAGGATGTTTGAGGGTTATGTAGATGCAGATATTGAATGGGCAGGGATAATTAAGGAGCAACCTGATAGGGCGAATTTTGCATGTAGTAAGGGTAAGCAGAGAACTAAAAATGGCCATCCAACTTTTGATCCTCAAAAAGACATGCAAAATCCACAGTTTGAATTGGGCATGAAATCTCCTGACCTGACCATGTTTAGAAAGGCAGTTAGGAATTTTGCAATTGCACAAGGTAGAGAAGTGTCTTTTACAATTAATTTGAGCTATAAGGTGCAAACAAGATGCAAAAATAAGTCATGTCCTTGGCTTATTTATGCATCCAAAGTTCAGGATGAAGACACTGTGCAAGTTAAGACATTCAATGGTAGGCATAAGTGTCCTAGAAACCAAAAGTGAGTCATGCTACTCCAAAATGGATAGCCGAAACTTACAAAAATAAGATATTAGATAATCCTAAATGGCCAGTAGAGGCAATGATGGCTGAGATGCAAAAGGAGGTAGGGACTGTTTTCAAAAGATGGCAAATGTATCAGGCTAAAAAATATGTTTCTTAGATTGGTGTAGGGTCTGATTGTGAGCAATATGCCATGCTTCGGTCTTATGCTGAAGAGATTAAAAATAACAACCCTGGGACTACTGTGAAAATTAAAAGCAAACTTTTTAATGGGGAGCCACTGTTTAAAAGAATTTATATTTGTTGGGGCCCTTTAAAAAGAGGATTTGTTGTAAGAAGGTGATATTCTTATATGGTTGCCATCTGTGGACAATAATGTCAGACAAACAGAAAGGGCTGGTAGATGCCATTGAAACTTTACTTCCAGATTCTGAGCATAGGTTCTGTGTCTAACACTTGTATGGAAACTTTAGGGCTTCATTTAGGGGATTAGCCCTGAAAAACTTGTTGTGGAGAGCAGCCAGGTCCACTAGGGTTGTTGACTTTAATGCTGCAATGAAAGAATTGGAAGGAAGGGACAAAGAAGGTTTTGAATGGTTGGCTAAGAAGTCAGCAAATCAGTGGTCAAGGTCACACTACAGTTGCAACAAAAAGTGTGATATGCAGCTGAATAATATGTCTGAGTCTTTTAACTCACTCATTCTGTGAGCAAGGAGTAAGCGTATTGTTTCTATGTTGGAAACAATAAGACTTATATTGATGAAGAGGACCTACATGAGAAGGGATCAAATGAGAAAACATTTGCATGGGAACTTGTGCCCAAAAATCATGAAGTTGTCGGAGGAATTGAAGAAGAAGTCAATGGGTTTTATTTGTCACTGGAATGGGGAAGACCAGTTTGAAGAGAGGGAAGCTCAGGGAGATTCAGAGTTCATATGGGGGAGAACTCATGCACATGTAGAAAGTGGGACCTCACAGGTACCCCTTGTGAGCATGCAATAAGTGGTATGTTCTTGTTGGGAACTCAAGCAGAGGATTATGTTGTTGACTAGTACCACAAAGAAACATTCTTGAAGGCTTATTCTGAGATGTTGGGCACTCTTCAACCTCCTGAATGGTGGCCAAATGTAGAAGCAATACCCTTAAAACCACCATCTATTGAGAGACTACCTGGAAGGCCAAAACAGAATGCTAGAAAGAAACAGCCCCATGAAGAGGTTTTGGCAGGAAAATCCAAAAAAATAGTTCAAGTGAGGCTCAGCAGGAAAGGGAGAATAATGTAATGTTCTCTCTGCAAGAAAGATACCCACAACATCAGAAGTTGTCCTTTAAAAACTGACAAGAGTGCACCATCTGAAGGACTTCCTATACCACCCTCTAATGAAGACAATTATGTGGTCAAGGTGAATGAAGTTGTTTTATTTACCTTTAAAAATTATGTGTTTTATTATAAATAATATTTTTTAGGATACATAAATTGCTTTTTATGAAGAGAAACAAGAGGAAAACAACTCAGAGAGAGAGAGTGAAAGAGAAGTACCAGCCCCTATTGATGATATTATTGTGGCTAAGGTAATGTTCTTTGTTATACAATTGTTGTTATTATTGGTGTGTTTAGTGTCTTTTCTTATTCTTTGCATACATTGTACATAATTTTTTTGTTTTTTGAAGGGAAAAAAGAGCAAACCAAGTGGAAGAGATAGTGAAGTGTCAGCCCCTATTGAGGACATTACTGTTGGCAAGGTAATTTTATGTGTTAAACAATTGTTATTGTTATTGATGTGTTTTATTGAGGAAGTGTATTCTGTAATTATTTGAAATTGCATACATTGTTTCTGAAGGGGAAAAGGAAAGAAATTGTGAGAGCAAGTGATACTCAAGAATCTGTTGCAATTACATAAACAAGGGTCACCAGAAGACAAGT
Source organism: Striga hermonthica (assembly GCA_902706635.1). Lineage (NCBI taxonomy): Eukaryota > Viridiplantae > Streptophyta > Magnoliopsida > Lamiales > Orobanchaceae > Striga > Striga hermonthica. The sequence continues at coordinate 81,533 of CACSLK010027794.1, forward strand.
CATGTCTGAGCATCAAATTGAGAAAGGCAAGTCCACAAGACCCACAAGAAGCCAGTCTGTATGGCCTAGTGGAGTTACAACACAACCTTTAAGACTCACAAGGCCCAAAGCTCCATCTGCATCTACACCTACTAAGAGAAAAGAGAGTCAGACTACAAAGGAGAGGCATGTGTCTGTTGTAACTTCACCCACAAGACTTACAAGAAGCCAAAGTTTATCTGCAACAACTACACCTACAAGGTTAACAAGAAGTCAGTCCAAAGGTCTTACACCTACCAAGGAGTTGGTGCCAAAAAGGACTCAAAAAATTCAGGCTAAGAGCAAGACATTGGGATTAAAAAGGAAACTAGAGGTACTAATAATACTCATTTTTTTGTGATTTTTTTACCTATGTGCTTCAACCTGTTGTAATGATATTATAATTGTATTAATAGGTGTCCAGTAAACAGAATCCATTAACTCAAGGTGCAAGCTTTTCAACAGCAAAAGGACTAGCTGTGAACAAACATGTGGTGAAATCTCAGCCTGAGGTATTGGGAACATATTGGGTTAGTAGTTGTGGGACAATAGTGGATAAGTAGTGTTTGGTTCTGATAGATGTGGTTGATTTTGGAACTGTAATGGTTGTGGTTGGTTTTGGATGTGGTTGACAAACTCAGATATAATGGTTGTTAGCTTTTGGATTTAATGGTTGGTTTTGGATATTTATGGTTAGTTTTTGAACTAGATTGGATGTGGTTTTGAACTCAGATACAATGGTTGTTAGTTTTTGGTTGTTGTTACTTTTTGGTTTTGACTGGGTGTTTTTGATGTTTTGTAAAAATTGATTGAGAATATTGTTGGAATGGAAGAATTATGGCTATTACATATTGTGCAATTTTATTTTTGTTTTGTGTTGTGAGGTACTGTGAGGTACTTTGTTTCTTTTTTATATTGTTGTGTTATGTGTGTTTTCTTATTGGATTTTTGTTTGTGTTTTTGATATATACACACAACCATTCACAGATCATACATGTTACTAACATTCTACAGATACTCATGAGCACACAACCAAAATGGGGTTTGATTAACCAAAAGAGTTTGAACAACCAAAATGGTGCTTGATTAACCAAAATAGTTTGAACAACACACATTACCATTACCATTACTATTACGATCATAGTTGGAACACTACCTAATTGAAAAGAGAACCACAAATTTAAAATCTTAGAAAACACTACAACATGTAATATATGATCACCCAAGAGATAAGAATTACAATCCACATCCAACGCTCACGAGCACTTTTCCTCTTCAAACACAATTCAAGATTGGCCTTTTCTTCCATGACATTTTCAATACAAGCTCCAGCCTCTTTCAAATTTTTGATTAAAGTTTCTTCACATCAGATTGAAGTTGCTTCACATCAACTTCCAACCTCATCACATCTACTTCAAGAAATTGAGCTTCACTTTCAAATTTGTTGGCACGTTTCAAAAGGTCGGGAATGATTTCATGAGCTCTAGGGAACAAAGGTGGTTCAATCCACGAAAAATATACACAACCACCATCATCCTACAATATTCAATTACAGAAACAAATTAGTTTAAGGAGATCTAGGGTTTAATTTTGCCCAATTTTTTGAATTAGGGTTCACTGAATTTGCCCAAATTTATAAATTAGGGTAAAAATATACACAACCACCATCATCCTACAATATTCAGTTACACAAACAAATTAATTAAAGGAGATCTAGGGTTTAATGAATTCGCCCAATTTTTTGAATTAGGGTTCACTGAATTTGCCCAAATTCATAAATTAGGGTTAATATAATTAAGCACTTACCCGATTTTTGGCGCATGTAATGTATCTCCTTCCTGGATTTTGAACACTTCACGATGTTCTCGTAACAACATTCATGCCACAATTGCATAGTTGAGCCATTGCCTCCAAGCAATTTTTTCGCAGGTGAAGAACAACAATGAAGAAAAGGTACGTACGCGCGTTTTTTTAATCAATCTGGTGAGACAATGAAATGACAAAATTGTCCTTCAAGTGTAATGCAAAAGTCAGATTTACCCTCAAACTTGGAGCGTGCGAGTAGCACGGTCGCTTTTCCAGTGGAAAACGAGCCGCAGATAGCCGTAGGTTGCGAATTGCGATACAGGAAAATCCGTGTATTAAAGGTTGCATTTTAGTACAAAATATTGTTAAGGTTGCAAAATCCAAATTCGCGCTTAGTACATGTTGCAAAAAATTATTTACCCTTAATTATCAAATAAAAGAAACATTGTTAACTCGGCATTGATCTACTGTCAAATAAAAGATCCATTGTTAACTCAATTATTAAATTCAAGTTATTTTTAAAACTGAAAAAAGAAATAAGGAAAGAAAGATTTATGTGATTTTTAATTCAAAACAAATTTGGTAATGAAAATAAGATTGAAGGGAGGCATTGATGTATGGTGGAAAAATTATTTAAGTTACTTTCCAAGCAATTTTGTTTTTAAATAATTTATCCAAACCTAAATACAAAGCATGACATTGTGACATGTAGGATTAGAAAGCGTGCGAGCCTGCTTAGGCTCATCAAATTTTCAATTAGTATATAGGGGGATTATGTACAAATGGAACTTACCCATATTCATAAATATTGATTCTATCACTATAGGAAATATGAAGAGTGGTAACACAAAACTCTCCGACCAGCTAGAATTTGAGTAATCGCATTCTTTCTCGTCGAGTAAACGTCGTGTACCTACAAAGAACTCTCACACCGGAGGGGTTTACCGGTGAAGAGCCTCCAAAGATTAAGTCAGTGTTTGTTCAATCAATTCTCAAGAGTAAAGTGTATTGATCGTGTTGAGAAAGAAAGGATCAACCCATATATATAAGGGTGAGAATACCTGACCTAGGAGCTGCCCAAATTTGATGAGCTGTCTGCCCTAGGCTACCCGTTCGTACACACGCAGAGTGTGTGTGTCAGATGTAACAGTCGCCACTATCTTATGCACCAATCTACCTTCGTCGCGTATCCTCTTCACATGGGGGAAAATATTCTCTTATGATCCTTCTAACGTCATTCTGACATTTCCGTTAGAGACTCTCTGTCTTTGAGCTTATCTAAGTCAATTCCCCAGCTATGTTGTCCGCTCAGCATAATCGACCATTGGATTGTTCTGAGCCCATATATTGACCACTCGAGTGATCCCTTGCTCAACCTCATTTGTTGTCGACCAGGCTTCCTTAGGCCTTCTATTACTTGTACGAGAAGACCTTCGTCTCCCTGTTCCTTGAATTATCCCATTTTAGTTACGCTGCCCCGCACTCGCTTCGATCGGTTCTATCTCTTATATACTCGATTTTGTTCGTTTCACTCGTTAAGGTATAATATCCCATATGAAAGAGTTTGTCTATAAAAGGCAACCAAAATGATGTAAATGAATGCACATATAGAGAAAGAATAAATAAATTCAGTATAAATCATATCCGATTTCTATATTGAGTTATTTATCTTTCCTGTTTATTATAACACGATATCAGCATGAAAACTCTACCCGGTCACAAAGTTAGGAATATACTAATCATTATATATATATATATTACATATAATTATAATATTTAATAATTTATGTTTACCATTATTATTGACAAGTAAGGCTCTGCCATAATCGATAATATGTGGTATGAATACATTAAATGTAACATTTTATTAATTTGTATATTACCATTATTATTGCCAAGTAAGGCTTTGTCATAGTCAATAATATGTAGTAAGATGATATTATAAGGTTTCTTTATGTATTACTATACGATTAGTAAAAATAACTTCAAGTTATAATATATATACATAATTTATTTAATAGTACTTAACACCCACAAAATGGTTTACATAGTAATGTGGCGTGAAATTTATAATTGCTTATTCTTGTACCTAGCGCAAGAATTATCGACTTGGCATCTCATCTCCTACCTTCGCCTGTCTCTTAGCCAATTGTTTATTGTTACTCATTGTAGTCTGGTAACAGCTCCTCGACGTGAGCTGGTCCCCTGCGACCTCGCCAACATTTTTGTCCACTGGATACTTAATCGTCATGTGGTACGTTGACACGACTGCCTAGAATGCATTCAAACTGGTCCACCCCATGATGATGTTGTATGACGATTATGCTCCGACCACCACGAATCTCACCATTCTGACCTTCCTCGTCGCCCCCTTCCCCAAGGCAACAAACATATTCACTTCTTCCGTTGACATGACCTCTCCTCCATTGAAGCCATACAAAGTTGTGGCCACCGGTTTTAACTCCACATTCAGCTCCCAATTAATCTGCACAAAGCAATCATAAAAGATGACATCGACCGAACTCCCCGTATCGATAAACACCCTCTTCACATCAAAACCAGTCACCTCCGCTGTAATCACCAAGGCATCGTTATGAGGCAACACCACTCCTTTTGCATCCTTCGCTCGAAAAATAATCTTCGGCACTTGAGCAGTAATGCCTACTTCCTCCCTCTTTCACTTCATCGCTCGAACATGCCCTCTCCTCGCATTGTTCGAGTCTCCATACGTCGGCCCTCCTGAAATCTTATATATCATCCCTCTCTTCACTAGGCCTGTATCCTCATGCCTTCCTCGATCTCCATCCCCTCTTCTTCTCTTTCCTTCATTACCCCTACGCCCATCTCGCCCACAACGGGCATCATCCTCCTCATCATCCTCTCTATCACTCCTATCCATCGACTCCTCCCGACACCTTCTTTTTTCTTTCCCTTTTACCTTATCATGGTAAACAAACTCCTTAAGATGCCCTGCTCGGATAAGGCACTCGATCTCATCCTCAAGGTATCGACAATCCTCTGTAGTATGACCATAGTCCTTATGGAATTGGCAATACCTCCTTGATTTGAGTTGGGTTGGCCCCTCGAATCTCGACCTGGGCTACTTCACATCTTTCCCATCAATCTCTTTCTCCATGGCCACCAATATTTCAGCCACCTTCGCATTCATTGGCGTATATCCATGGAATCTTTTTCCCCCAGCAATAGGTTGATCCTTCCACCTATCCTCTCGTCCTCGATCCTGTCTACCTCGCCCTTCCCTCCTGGGTGATCCTCTCCTAGGAGACCTCCTCTTGGGCGAATTTGCCTTCTCCTTCTTTGGCTCTGGTCGAGCCAATTCCTCCAGCTTATCAAACACCATCTCTGTCTCTTCGAGGTTATTATACTTCCTGTACCTCTTCAGCACCTCGTCATTTGACCAAAGAAGTTCGATATGGCCCCGCTCGTAGGCTCCTGATCAGTTCTCCAGCTTTCACTTCATCCACCTCCGTCGGGATCTCCAAATAAGCCTGATTGTATCGGGCTACATATTTGCACAGCGACCCTTTCTCGCTCTGTCTCATCGCCATCAGGGCCAAGTACGTCTTCTCCTGAGCCACTGCACTTGAGTACTGATTTGCCAATTTCTCAGCAAAGTCCTCGAAATATGTGATCGACCCTGAAGGGAGTTGTTGGAACCAATCGAGCGCGCCACCCCTCAAGGTCGATAAGAATGCCCTGCAACTAACAGGGTTAGTATATCCATGCAACACAACGATATTTTCAAATGTCCTCACATGCCTCGACGGGTCAGAGGTCCCGTTAAACACCAAACTTGTATCTCTGAAATTAGTTGACAAGGGCACAACTTGTATGTCCCCTGAGAATGGGTGCCCTCGAGCGCGCCTCTCCATTCGACCATCCACCTTGGCCTGCAATTGACGCAGCTGTTTAGCAATCCTCTCCATCTCTCGATCCTGTGGGGCTCCACTCCTCCATAACTAGACACATCCTCCTCTGCATTCTGGTGAGTGCCCGCCACCGTGGTTAGTGCTGTAGTTGCTCGAGAAAGGCAGTTCGTAACATATTGCATAGCTTGCGCAACTGCATCTGCCACCATCTGTTGTATCTCTTGTCTGGTCATCACCACTTGCTAACCAAGACGTTGCTCCTCCATCCTCGGCGATGCTTCTCCCTGCACCATCGGTCCTGCAGGTTGCTTTCGAGCCAGATCTGGTTGTGACGGAAGTGACATCACCGTCACTGGTGTTATGCGAGCTTCCTAAACACGGCTAGAGCTTGCTTCTCCTCCAGGGACCACTAGCGGCACCCCTAAACCTTGAGGAACATGCGCATGGGTGACCGGCGTTTGCATAGGACTAGAAACCCGGAGGAGGACCATGCCTTAGCGGCCTCGTCGTCATCCAAGCATCATCGAACGATGGCTGCAAGTAGATTATTGGAATTCCATCCGCCATAGCCACCAAATCAACAACCTTAGCACACCACTTTTCGAACGAAAGTCCCACAGACGACGCAAAATGGTAACACAAAACACTACGACCGGCTAGAATCTGAGTAACTGCCTTCCTTCTTACTGGTTGAACGTGGTGCACCTACAAAGAACTCTCACACTGGTGGGATTTTCCGGTAAAGAGCCTCCAAAGCTTAAATCAGTGTTTGTTCAATCAATTCCCATTGATAAAAAGTGTATTGATTGTGTTGAGTAAGAAAGGCTTGCCCCCATATATATAGGGGTAAGATACCTGCTCTAGGAGCTGCCCGGATTTGCTGAGTTGGCTGCCCAGGCCTGCCCGTCCGTACACAGACAGTGTGCGTGTGTCAGGAGTAACCGTCGCCACTATCTCCTGCACCAATACCTTTGCGCCATGTGTTCTCCGCACATGGAGTAAATATTCCCTCATGATTTTGCTGACGTCTTACTGACAAGTCTAAAATTCTGTTAGAGGCTATCGTATTTGACCTTATCTGAGTCAACTCCCTGTGTTATCTTCTATTTGTAGTGTGATCGACCATTGCACTGCCTCCAGGCTGTCTTCGACCAGTATGGCATCCCTCTAGGTCACTTTATGCTCGACCTGCTCGGTTTTCAACCAGGCCTTCGTTACTTCCTCCCCGATAACATTGGGTTCATCATGATATTACGATTAAATACGGTCTTCTATGTACTTCGATCTGCTCAACCGGTTTAAGGGGCCGGTTTATCTGTTCGGATATAATATCTCATATCAAAATCAGATATGATATGTTGAATATTTGAGTTTTTTAATTCCATACAAAATGGAATTATCATATCTGATCAATTCGGCTGATTCGTATGTACCGAGCAAATGGCCTACATATTTTAGAATGTTAAAATTTTTCTTGTTAGGTAATTTTAAATATTATGTGTGAAAATGTATGTTGTTGTACAACGGTGTTAAATATTTATTTCATAAAATCTATATACATATAAAAAAAGGTTAACATTTACCTGAAATAGCAACTGAATTCCCGCCTAAAACTTTCATTTTACTTTTATTAGTAATTTCATTAAAAAACTTTTAAGAAGTGGCGGCCATTTTTTGTTAATTCGAATTAGACAAGTTAATTAAATCGTAGAAAGTAGATTTAGTCAAAACTCGCGGCTAATGTATATTCCTTCAATCAAATATGTACAAAATAGATAGAAATTGTTTCGTGGCTAATGTATATTTTGTTATGTTTAGACTGTTGTCTATTTTTAATCTGGAAAAATTTCACTTAAACATAAATGCCTTAATTATATAGTTTTTATCAAATTTTCAGGAACATATGTTTCCATTTCTAAACGTTTAATTCTTTATAATTAATGTTCCATACTTATATTCTTTCCTCATTCTAAAATTTTCGTTATTACGAGTATGTATAGTAACTCAAATCTTATATTATTATGAATTTGGTGTATATTTATTTGGGATAAGATTTATTAGGCTTTTAAAATTTTAGTGTATCTATATATATAATAGAAATTAAAATTTCCCCTACAAAATTAAATTCACTAAATATGATTACCTTTTTCAAAATTTTTAAACATCTTACCTCTGTAAATTTATTAATCAATTTATGGTATAAATTTTGGCAAAATTAATAAATCTAGTTTTGGTATAAAATTGACGATTTTTATGCATAGAGCAAGTGCGATGCACGGGGTGCACAATTTTAAGTTCATTTATCCATCCTTATAATTATATAAATGAATAAAAAAAATATATGGGATATATTTAGTACGTGACCTGTAATAGGCCAAAATGCGAACACGGATGATGCACGGGGTGCACAATTTTAAGGTCATTTATTAGTACAGAGCCCGTGCGAAGCACGTGGTGCACAATTTTTTAGTATGTGTAATACAAATACATACCGCATGCACGGAACAGAAGCACTAAATGAGTTATTTCTACAAAGCTTGCCCGTTAAGTAGCTCCTGAACACGGGTGCACAATTTGTAGTACGTGCCATAAAAATCAGAACAAGTTTCCATACAATTAGATAATAAATTAGAGGTTAATTGCTAAATAAACCTTAACCTTTTTGCGTTTAGCAATTTTATCCCAATCTTTGAGTAATTGAAATATAATCTCGACTTGAATTTATTTATTACAATTTGGGTGCAAAGTGATTGATTTTAGGAATTTGTGGATCGATTTTGTGTTCAAGTCTTCTATTGACACAGGTTTTTATGCCATCCACGTAGCAAGTTGACACTCTCCAAGTACTTAATGTATATCCATGCACAAAGCTGAAAATTCCACTTCGATGTAAGCTACAGGTGATGTGTCTTCTCCTAGATTTAGAGTGAACTAGTAAATATGAACTCTGATCTGTTCGAACTGCCTTCAAATCGACCATTTTTTTAAGGTTTGACCGATTTTAGGTTCAACTTGCAATAAGTAAATTGAGGTCGAGATTATATTGTAATTACCCAATTGGGATAAAATTGCCAAACGCAAAAAGGTTAAAGTTTATTTAGCAATTAACCCTAAATTAGATAATAAATAAAGTCTTTTTTATTTTAGTAAAGATTGTACGTACTTTTTTTTTACTTATCGGATGTTATGAGATTTTTTTTGTTAAACTGAGTTTATGGAATATAAAACAAATACAATTAAAGGATTGAACAAAATTAGAACAGATTTCCATACAATTAGATAATAAGAAGGAATTAGATAAGGAAAAGAAAGAATTAGATAAGGAATTTTGAATCTGTCTTTTTTAGTATAGATAGACTTTACGTACAAATTTTGACTGCACCGATTTTACGAAATTTGTTTTGACAAAATCGATGTTAGTAAGAATAAGACAAATAAATAAAGTAATTTTTAATTTAGCAAAGATTTTACGTCCTTTTTTTTTTAGTTATCAGATGTTATGAGATTTTTTTTTTCTTAAACTGATTTTATGGGATATAAGACAAATAAATAAAATAATTAAATAAATTTCTTGATAAAAATAGCAATGCATTAATTACGTTGACTTTTCAACCTACTAAATTTGGTAAATATGATACCTTATTATATAAGTATAGATGTCAAATTCTACATATGTCGTATATAAATTGACTTAAATCCTGAATAACATGGACAAAACCTGTCAAATAAAATTCAAAAGTTATGGAGTGCAGAAGTAAAATACTAGGTTTAAAATACTTTCCTACCAATGATCTAATATGTTTACCATATTAAGAGAAAAATTAAGTTATTAATAAATGTTAATTGTTCACGTTTGTATTTGGGTCCAAAATACACCACAAGAGTAGACTTAGTCTCTCAATCTCTCTTTTTTTTTTTTTTTTTTTTTTTTTTTTTTTTTTTTAATTGGCACATAAGATAGACCATATCCACTTTTAATTGCATTGGGGGATATTTTTTTATAGACTAAATCGATTTCCTACATGGCATATGATATCTTTTTTTAAGAGACTCAATGCATTGTGGGTGCTCTAATGGTCATTTTCTTTTTTAAAAAATGTGTTGTCATTAATAAATATCTGAATTTATGGTATAAAATGGCTCAATATATATATACATATATATATATATATATATATATATTATATAAAGCTATATAAAAGTTTTATTTTTTTTAGATATTTAAATGTTTCCCGCTAAAAAAATATTGTTTCCTAAATAAAATTATTATACATATTATGATATGTTTTAAAGGTACAATTGAGGTAATTGCGGCTGATCTATTAAGCTGATATTAATCACATAAAAAAATATAATTTTAAATCCATTAATTACACAAAGAATGTGATTTTGCATGATTTTTAAAAATACAATTAGGTAATTACAGCTGATTTATTATTCTAATACTGATCACATATAGTAGTCTCTAATATCTCGGGATACACTTTCCCTAAGAAAAACAACTTTAAAAATAAAGTGCATAATTAAATTTGCGTAATCATATATTTAAAAATATTACTAAAATATCCATAATTAAAAGAAAATAAACTTTTAAGTTGTCTAACTTATGCAATTAAAATTATGTATTCAATATTGTATATTTTTTTATTTAAAATAATTATAAATGAAATTTATCTTTTAATTTTTTACTAAATTGTTTATCTATCATGATTTTTTCACAATAAAAATGCAAGTGACCATAAATAAAAAACGTCACTAATAATATCCATAAAAAAATATTAAATTTATGTAATTGCGTGTAAAGTGATATCAATATTCGATATCTTTACTTATATAATCAATTTTGAAGATTACTTCTATTTTTACTTTAGAAACGTATAGAATGTAATCAATAAAATTTGTATGAAAGTTCTAAAACTAAGTAAATGAATTTTAAATAAAAAAATTATCGAGTAAAATAGATATATGTTATAAATAGATACCTAACTAATACAGATACATAACACAATAATATTTAAATTTATATTTTATATGTATCTCGAGATATTCAAAATAACCAAGTCATATATAAAGATTTATTTTGTAAAAGATGTGATACATACCAATTTACAAATAAAAAATGTGATGGGATATTACTTTGCAATATATAAAAGATTCTATTTCCAAACAAATCGGTTTTTTGCCACAAAAATATAAAGAAACGTGTGAATATACCTTTCAAGAGATAAAAATTTTATTAACAAATAAGTAGGTTTTTCCCACATCCTCAAGAGCACGTGTTAGTACTGTTCATGAAGAACCTTGCAACATATATAAAAAAATTCAAATTAATTATAATAACAAATATCAAATCATTATAATTAAACATAAATAAATAATATTATCAAATTTATTACATCGATGCAATTTCTAGACCATAAATTGTCTTTTATGTTACAATATTTTTCATTTTTTTTTAAATTTTATTCAATTAAGCTTTTTACTAACTCTATAAATTGATAGATAGATCATGGAATAACTGATATGTTCAATATTATTTTTTAATTTTGCTTTTAGACAATTACAATACATTCAACATAATGCAAATTCAGTTTGCCAAAGCATATTTCAAGAATCGATAAAACATGCTTGATGCCGCGGGTAATAGAATAGTTGCTCGCATTGAATATAGAAACTATATGAAAATCCTATTTCATGACAAGTAGGTGGGTTTCATTTATTTTTGCTGCAATTCTTGTTCTTATATATAGGTAATAGTACCGATACTAATATTAACATTAAATATTCGATGTTTATTATAATAACTTTAGTACTCGTGTGCTTGAATGTAAAGTACGAGATTGATTGTCAGAAAGCTCTTCACTCTTGTGTTGGAATGTAAGGTATGTTAGAGGTATGCTGTAAAAGCTATGTTTTGCAGATTCTATCAATTCCATTTTGATCTGGCCATCATGTTTCGGTCAAAGTACATATGTTTGCAGTTTATTTATTTAGGCAATACATACTCCATGTCTTATATTGAGGTAGTGTGGTTCGAAGTGTTTCGAACAGAAAGATCACCTATCGGTTCCTTATAAGACTAAATCATTCGTTCACAGTCTAGACTGGCAGTGAGACCCCACTTGGAAAAAGACTGTAGTGTATTCTTGATTCAGTTGGTCTTTGACTGGAGAATTACACTAGCACTTATGTTAAGTGTTGAACAGGACCGCGAAAGGCAAAGGTCATGAGACTCACTGACCGTTGTTGTAACCTCGTCCTTCAGTGATTGATGCGTTCTCTTAAGTTTTTATTTCTTATTTATTTGATTTACCAAGTGATTCCTATTTTATTAGGATGACATACGAGGTATTTTGATAAGTTAGAATAATTATATGATGTGCTATTATAAATTATTTATGGTCACTATGTTCGAGTGCGCTGGATTGATGACGTCCCCAAAATGAGCTCAGGAATGTACGTTACGTTAAACCCTGCAGGTAGACAATTGTCTGACATAATGGTTAAGGATCTGAGTGGTACTAATTTTGAAAATGAATAAGAAGTTGATTAATTATTTTGTCAGTAATTTAATTAATCAACGGACGTTATATCTTAAACATAGGGAGGTAAATCGATCAATCGGATTAATATTATTTAATCATGGAGGCTCAATTTTATTGGTAAAATAGTGGCTAAATGGGGAGAGCAATAATATTACTCTAGTGAGATGTTTTATTATTTAATTCTATTAAATATGAATTAATTTTATTCCATATTAATTAATTAATTAGGAGAATAAAATTCCTACTAGAATCTTCTCTTGGGATTAGGAGACTTGGGAGTCTTCTAGAAGATGGAGATTAGTAGGAAATATATTTCCTACATTATATTATTAATTGGAGTAAAATTAGGTTTCCTAAATTAGGAATTAATTCTATTCCGTGATTATTAATTTAATTAGAAAAAATATTCCTACTAGGATCCTCTCTAGTGTTAGGAGACTAAGGAGTCTTCTAGAAGAGATGGATTAGTAGGAGATCTCCTTCCTACATTGAGTTAGTATTGGATTAGAATTAGGATTCCTAGGCCAAATGGAATAAGCCCATATTTAGCACCTCCTTAAGATCCCTAATGGAGCCTATAAATACACCATGTCCCAACCTCTCCTACATAGATGTGTTGGTCGAATTTTCTCTCTACATACGCGCGAGAAATATCTTTGTTCGAGAGTTAGGGAGATT
>CACSLK010027795.1:12067-22312 GCA_902706635.1 Striga hermonthica
GAGGTAAACTAGTGGAACTCATCATTGATCGAACCATGTCTAACAATGTTCGATTCCTCCTTTCTGAAACCCCATTGAGTTGTGGAGTTCCAGGAGGTGTCCACTGTGAAAAAATCCCATTATCTCTTAAATAATCAAGAAACTCATTAGTCAAGTATTCACCTCCTCGATCCGATCGAAGAACTTTAATACTACGACCAATTTGTTTCTCCACTTCATTTCTGAATTCTTTTAACTTTTCAAATACTTCAGATTTGTACCTCAATAGGTAAACATATCCATAAGGTGAATAATCATCAGTAAAGCTTATGAAATAGTGGTAGTTCCCCTTGGCACTAACATTTAGTGGTCCACAAACATCTGTATGGATTAAATCTAACAGACCTTTAGCTCGCTCCACTTGTCCAACAAATGGTGATTTTGTCATTTTACCTTTAAGACATGACTCACAAGTAGGCAACCTTTCCTCGCCCCTAAGGTCGAGTTTTGGTCCCAATTTGTGAATCCTCTTTTCAGATATATGACCCAATCTAGCATGCCAAATTGTGAATGAACTATGATTATCTAATTTCGTTTTATTTTGTTGAATAGTTAGGATGGGACTTTGTGGTGTAATGGTATATAATCCATTTGTCAAATTTCCGGAATATATAAAAGTTGTATTTTTAAAAATAGAACACTTTCCATTTTCAATAACAAACTTAAAACCCTCTTTATCCAATACTGGAATAGAGATAATGTTTCTTATAATGTCCGGAACATACAAACAATTTGTAAGGCAAATATTTACACCATCATTAAATGCTAGATAAACAGTCCCAACTACCTTGGCAGCAACTCTTGCCCCATTGCCCATCCTTAGGATTGTTTCTTCAGGTTCTAGCATGTTACTTCTTGCCATCATCTGCAAATCATTGCAAATATGTGAGCCTTAGCCGGTATCTAATACCCAAGAAGAATCATTAACTGATAAGTTAACTTCAACAAAATAAATACCTGAACTCTTCAGGCTTGCAAGATACTCCTTGCAGTTCCTCTTCCAGTGCCCAGTTTTACCACAATGATAACATTCGTGATTAGACTGAGGATTAACCTTTTCTTTGTTCTTCCCTTTATCGTTATTTGCCTTCTTGTTGGGTTTATTGGGAACCTTTCCCTTCCCCTTCCTCTTCTTAGACTTTAAGGTTTTCGCTTTGGAAGTGGATCCAACAAGAAGCACCGGTTTATCCTTTTTAATTGTGGATTCAGCCGTCTTTAACATGTTCACTAATTCTCGCAGAGAAGTCTCCATATTATGCATGTTAAAGTTAACGACAAAGTTGTCAAATGACGATGGCAGAGATTGCAGCATGAGATCCACATAGAGTTCATTATCCATAATGACTCCAAGGGACGAAAGTCTTTCCACAAGAGCTATCATCTTCAGCCCATGATCATGAACTGAAGAGCTCTCGGTCATACGACACCTGAAAAGTTCCTTAGATATCTGATATCTAGTCTGCCGCGTCCTATCACCATACAATTCTTGTAAGTGAAGGAGTATTTCAGAAGCATTATTCAACAATTCGTTCTGTCTCTGCAACTCATTAGACATAGATGCTAACATGTTGCACCGAGCCTGGAGATTGTCATCTGTATGACGTAAATGCTCTCCATACACATCAGATGTCTGTTCCTCTGGTGGAGGAGGAGGGGCTCTATCCAGTACATATTCCCTCTTCTCAGACTGAAGAACAATTTTTAGGTTCCTTAGCCAATCGTTAAAGTTGGGTCCAGTTAATTTGTTTTGTTCTAGTATACTTGCGATTAGATTTTTAGCCGTATTTGTAGATTGATCTACAAAACAACAAACGAAGCAGAAAATAGTTAGACTATGGAATTTATATTCATTTAACATTATGTCTTTAATATTAAATGTCTCCCACTATTTTAATTAAAACCCATTTTAATTATGAAAATCTAATTTTCATAGTGGGCTTGAAGTCCAATAAAAATATTCCATATCCCAATTTTATGCGTACGCATGGAACATTTATACTGGTAGTCAACCTTTTGACAATTGTATCTCTGTACATCCTTCAAGATGTTTTGCCTTACCTTTCCTTATATACCTCAATTTTATGACCGCATATATTACTCAGTGTCAAATCAAACCCATCAAACATTCATGATAACGGCCCATTAGAGTGTCCCACGACTCATGGTCAATATAAAAAGGAATCCGTCTCACGAGTATCTCTATACTTAGTAGGGATCACAGCTTTCGACACAAAACCACCCCACGACTCATGGTCAGTGATAAAGCATCGTAGTATCTCATGTCGTCTACTTTTGATGGAAGGCCTGGATTAATAAGTTTCAACTTATTTTTATCCATTACTGATTTTATATGAATTAATCAAATTAATTCTTTAGGGGTTCCTTAATCTCATCGTTTACCATCTTTACGTGTGTTTATTTACCGTATTTTCCATCGCATGAAACCAACGCATAAATAAACCTAACATACATCTAATGCATGCACACGGTGGATGATCATGACCTTGCCTATGCGATCCATTCGAGCCAAAATGGATCTATGCCTATGCACGTGATAAAATAATTAAATAAATAGAACTACTTTTATTACAATTTATTTTATCTACCCGTACAAGCACAGGCCTTCGAGTTTTATAACTTGTAAAATTACCCACACAAGCGTGGGCCTTTTGCATCAAACGGTCTCCACCTAGATCTAATCTCTAACGATACAAGAATTTAAAATTTTACAAATCATAACTCAAGAGACTCACGGGTCTCGATAAATTACATTCATTTAATCTTATTGAAAAATTAAACCATTCAATCATATTGAATTAAAAGGCAACCATTCAATCACATTGAATAATAAAATAGACATTCAATCATATTGAATATGAGGCTCATGATCATCCCATTCATCACATGAATTAAAACATAATAAAAAAAAATTATTAAGTCACACGACCCGTGTGACAAAGTCACACGACCCGTGTGAGTCCACACGACCCGTGTGATCCTATCACACGACCCGTGTGAAAAACCCGTAAGAAAAAATCAAATTTTTCCTTAAGTCACAGGACCCGTGTGGCTCAAGACACGGGTCGTGTGTCTCCACACGACTCGTGTGACTATGTCACACGACTCGTGTGAAAATCACGAACCAAAAAACAAGTTTTTCTTTATACTCACACGACCCGTGTGGCTCATGGACACGGCTCGTGTGAGTCCACACGACCCGTGTGACTTAGTCACACGACCCGTGTGGCTAAAAAATCGAATTTTTTATTTATTTTGATAATTAATATGTTTATCATATAAACATTTAATTATCATATGAACTTAAACAAATCAAAATCTATTTTTAAAGATGATAACCGTGGCTCTGATACCACTGTTGGGTTCGCCTGTACCGTACGGGCTATACGCAGCGGAATTTAAAATTTTTCAAAATAAGTATTTAACACTTAAATACTTAACCCGTATATACATATGGCGAATTAACAAATCGTCATCTTTAAAAACATATAATAATACAAATTTTGATTTGTCACAAGTAATATCAAATATTACCTAATATGTCTTGAACTCCTTCAAAGACAACGGTAGTTGAGGAAATCGGTTTCTGGTTGAACAACGATCGCTTCGGGTTGCTCGCTTTAGGAATCCACGTGTCTTCCCTCTAAGAGTATCCACCGCTTGTATCCCAACACCGAGATGATCCTTCGCTAGTAGGAACTCACTCAATTTTTTAACTTATTATAGAAATATATATTATGAGGAGAAAATTACAAGAACTTTTCTTGATATTACAACACTTGAAAAACTAACTCTTTAGCTCTCAACACTTTGTAAAATTGTTAACACAAATTGTAGCAAATATGAACATCAACCATGCCCATATTTATACTAAATTTTTAGTAATAAAATATATATATATGTCTTGTATAACTTTTACAAGAAATGATAAATAAATTCAACCATAACAATTTATGACTTGAATAATTTTCACAAGACATGTTAAAATATCTTGTATCATTTCTACAAGTTATTACAACAATATAATAATGTGCAAGATCCCATCTTTCTCATTATTATATTATTACTATTATTTAATTCTTTGTCAATATTAAAAATCAATAATAATAATAAACAAATAATTTTAAACTCTTTTAAAATCATTTGTAAACATATATATATCATATTAGTATTCTCCTCATATAATAATCATATTATTATTTGGATTTGAATTTTAAAATCCTATTTTAAAATCCAACTATTAATTTAGTAATTACACTAATCACTAAATTAATATCCAAAATATAATTAATCAATCCAATTGATTAATTTAATATATTTCTTTAATTGACATCTAATAAAAATTAGATTTTGTCAATTAATTCTAACTCTTTAGAAATACTAATATTGGTCTTCATACAAACATTGGTGTGACCTTTTAGGTTCACAATTAATACTAGTAGTGGGTTTACAACTCTTTGTAATTTGAGTTAATCATATTAACTCTTATTCTTGAATTAACCCCTTAATTCAAGAACCCACATATCATGGGAACACCTAGCAAGTAGCATGAATCTAGTATTACGTGAATAGCGAGTAAACCTATTTCGATTACAAGTCCATACATGTAAAATCCTTTCGACATCTAATTTCCCGATTAAATCTTGGGTATGATATTGTCGAAACCCAAATTGATTTAATAACTATGATTCCATTTCAAGTTTAGTTATTCGTGTATGAATCTCTATTCATCCTGCCTTGGCCAAGGACTTTGAATTACCAACTATGAAACACATAGGAAATTCATTTATCTTCATAAGTGTCGAATCCTTTGTTGGCCACTGACAAACTTCCATACATATTAATTTAATACCCAAAATATCCTTTATACGATTGTGCTAGCAACCAAAAGGATAAATCAAAGTAGAACACAATATGCACATTGTTATCATCGTGCCTCAAGTCTTAAGGATTAGTCATGTACTATTGTAACATGAAAATACTTATTCGACAAGACAAATCTTTCATTAAAAATTTTCATACGGTCATGTTCAGTGAACTGTTCTCTAACAAGCACTCACATACTTGCGTCCCACGCTAATGTTGATGGAATGCAACATTCATGTCCAACAAGCGTACATACTATGTGCAAGTATTTTTTTTCGGATTATTCGATATCCCATCTCAAAACATCCAACGACTTGGAACTGTATTTAAAATCGCAACTTTCAAGGTATGTTCCACGACCACCATCTCTATGCGCAACCATACCTTATAACCATAAGTGATTTAGGGATTTTATCTTAAGTGCAATTATAGGATAAAAGCTTACTCTTAAGATAAAGTAATGCCTTATTTACAATATAATTCCAATAGATAGTATTTACAAGTAGAATACAACCAATCCGATTGGAACGCCGGGTATCCAACTCTAACAACTTCCACTCGCGCGCCGTCGCGCTCTTCACGTCCCTGCCCGCTGCCTTGCGCGCGTTCCTTCGCGTGCCCATCACTCCTATGCCTTTGCGGACTAGGCTGTCGCCCATCACCCCGTGCATCCCGTTAACGCCCGCGCTTGCACGTTTACACCCGATCGTCGCCTGCGCATCACCCTTCGATGCGCCCTTTTTGCCCATTAGCCTCTCAATCTTATTCGATCCAAGGGTGTGGATTCCCACTTCCGTATCACAGCGC
Organism: Striga hermonthica; assembly: GCA_902706635.1. Taxonomy (NCBI): domain Eukaryota; kingdom Viridiplantae; phylum Streptophyta; class Magnoliopsida; order Lamiales; family Orobanchaceae; genus Striga; species Striga hermonthica. The sequence continues at coordinate 17,798 of CACSLK010027795.1, forward strand.
CCATGCGCGCAGCCTCGGCAGGCTCGTGGACCGAGCCAGTGGCCGACTGCCTGGCCAGAGCAGACCAGCGGTCTGGCCATGCCCGTTCAGATCGGTTCAGACCGGTTGGACCGGTTCAGGCTATATTATCATGTTTTAAGTCCCGGTTCATGTTCAAGTTACATTTTCAGTTGAAATTCTGGGTCCAGTCCAGTTCTATAAATTTTTATCAGTTCAATTACGTATTTAACCGGTTTCAGTTATACCGATTAAGTCCATATATCATGTCGAGTCCAGTAGAGCATCTTAAACAGATATTTTATCAGTCTGAGCATAGTATTTAGTAATTGTTTATGTTATATTTCAGTTTGATCAGGACACGAGTATCTGCACTGCCTTTTCATTTTCACGGATCAGGTGGGGGCTCAGACTGGGTATTACATTGATTATAATTACGCTACCATGTTTGAGGTATGTATTATCAGTATCCGCTTGGAATGGTCGTCGGTCCATTCTGGGTTCTAGTGGCCTTAGTCTGCCCACTAGAGTGTGCACATGGTGTCCGGCATTTTTATGCTGGCAGATGAGGTAACGGTCATGGTTCATGTGATGATTATCAGTTCATGTTTATTCAGTACTGGTTTCATGTTCAGGTTATGTATATACCATGATCATGATATTGCAATTATTTTCACTGTTTACTTCAGTATGAGTTTCTGCGGAGCACAGTGGATTAGTGCTCACGCCCCCACATTATTCATGTTTTTTAGGTCACAGGGTCGAGGCCGAGGAGTGAGCTGGCGACCGGTTCAGGACATTTGTATATGTGTATATATCGTTTTGGCTACACTATGATTTCCGCTACTATTTCAGTTTACCAAACCAGCTTTTGATCTGACACCAATCGGGTACTATGTTTTATAACCGTTTGTTATTAAACTAAAATAACGGTTTACAGATAAAATCAGATTTTATAGTAGCACCTCGAATCAGTATTTCGCAAAATAAATATTTTTATATAGAAAAATTTTGCATACCAATTGTAACACCCCACTATTTCATGAAATTCAGAGCGCGCTTTTCGCAAAATTTTTCTAAATAAAAATATTTATTTTGCGAAATACTGATTCAAGGTGCTACTGTAGAATCTGACTTTATCTGTAAACCGTTATTTTAGTTTAATAACAAACGGTTATAAAACATAGTACCCGACTGGTGTCGGATCAAAAGATGGTTTGGTAAACTGAAATAGTAGCGGAAATCATAGTGTAGCCAAAACGATATATACACATATATACAAATGTCCTGAACCGGTCGCCAGCTCACTCCTCGGCCCTGACCCTGTGACCTGAAAAACATGAATAACGTGGGGGCGTGAGCACTAATCCACTGTGCTCCGCAGAAACTCATACTGAAGTAAACAGTGAAAATAATTGCAATATCATGATCCTGGTATATACATAACCTGAACATGAAACCGGTACTGAATAAACATGAACTAATAATCATCACATGAACCATGACCGTTACCTCATATGCCAGCATAAAAATGCTTGACACCATGTGCACACTCTAGTTGGCAGACTAGGCCACTAGAACCCAGAATGGACCGACGACCATTCCGAGCGGATACATGACATGAAATACATACCTCAAACATGGTAGCGTAATTATAATCAATGTAATACCCAGTCTGAGTCCCCACCTGATCCGTCGATTCGTCTCTACGGTATTGTCTGTTGCTGTTGACTGATCTTCTCTATCATGAACGAAAGATGTGTCGGACATCGCCATGCTGTACCTGCAAATCTTTACCTTCCCTGAGGTTTAATATAACCTCAAGAAAAGTCTATCGTGAACTAACTTTTTCCTATGACTTCCCAAATTTTCAGAATTTGAGAATCGAGGCACTGGATATACTGATAAGTCTTGTCTTATTAGACAGACCATCTTCGACTTTGACATGATTAGCCTCAACATTCAGATAACTGAATAACCTTGACTTGACTTTAACATGACTATATAACTGTTACTTGAGCTCTGGAAGCTATCCTGAAAGAATTAATTGGTCATCTCGGAATTGGAACATGATATTTACTGACTTACTTGGCTTGATAAGGTGCGACTTCAAGTTTCCAGGTAAATTTGGAATAATAGTCCGTATATCAGACCTCCATATTTAACCCGGCTTAGTAACTATTATACGTCGACCTTAATTCATGAACATTGACTTTAGATCGTGATCATTGACTTTGAACGGTGAACATTGACTCATGACTATGTACTATATAGGGCTGTTCCAGTATTAACTGGTCCCGCAAGTACAAAAGAAATAACTGATCTTGAACTTTGACAACCATAACTTGGAATATTAAGCTGATAGAATACATGCCATAACTGACTTTAAAGGTTGTTATTACATGAAATTATACTGTTCCGGTCCCATCTTCAAGCCTCCATGGTATATCCGGCTGAGTGGCTCTTATTTCAAGCCTCCATAGTAACCCGGAATATTGACTCTTATACACTGGAAACCGTTACTTTTGACAATAGCCTTAAAAATTATAACAACCTCTAGCATGAAAATTTAGCCTTGACCATGATTTATCCGAGTACAATATGACAACCTTAACGGACTTAACAACATGATTTACACATGACTTAGCTAAAATGATCACATAAACACTAAAAGAGGGTTAATATGAATGTACCCCTTCGATTGCTCGTCATAAGGCTAGGCTTCGTGCTTTCGCTCGTGATTACTCGGTAGGCGTGCGCGCTTCCCTCGACTATTAACTATCTATCTCGGTTTTCTTGAATTTTTGGCACAGTGTGGAGAACATATATTTATGAAATGCTAAGTGATTATAAAAATCAAAATCTTCTCCACTCCAATGATACGCTATATGAAAGATCAAAGGAAAAATGGAAGAAAAGATTTCCTCTTAGTCTTCTCGTTTTCTCTCAAAATTTGGCTTAGTTAAAGGTGGATATTGTAAACGTATGTAGTAATCTGAGGTACCACTTGTTCAAAACATATACTAATATATCTATATGGAGAAGGGAGGAATACACACACAAGTGGGAGATAAAGGATTTATCCTTATAAAGTACATAAGAACACGTGTCCACCAACTATGCTTATATGTTAAAATAGTAAATTTAGTCATGAGCTACCTGTCATTCTCCAACAACTCAATTATGCTAGATGTTAATATCTCCAAACCTGTATTTCCAATCATGAATTTTTATAATAAAATCTAATAAAAACACTTGTCCTTTAAAGATATAATGGTGGCAATTTAAAATGCCTAAGCAAGTATGTAATATCCCGTCAGTTTATTAGTATAAATCATGTTATTAGTTCCGATATAATAACGTTATCAATTATTATTTTCAGAATTAATTATTTCAGTCGAAATTACAGGAAATTATTTTCGACGATCCGTTTATGTTTGGAATAATTTTGGTAATTAAATATCATGTCTAATTAAATAAATAAGCACTAATTGTAATTCATTAGTAAATTAATCATAATTAGTGGTACATAGCCGTACGGATTTTCCAATTAGTCTCAATTGTCGTATGTCCTTATTTAGCATGAAGGAAATAAATTTCTTCCCTTTTTAAGCCATTACACATGTCAAGTTAAGAGAAATTAAGTGGTGACTAATACAAGAAAATGATGACTAAGCATATTGGATTAATAGGTGTCATGTAATGGTAAAGCCACCAAACCATCTCATTTTCCCTAATCCTCTTCCATTCGGTTTAATATATAAGTGAATGTTGGGATGAAATATCCCCACTTCTTCAGCCTATATATCAGCATATATATTAGTCTTTCCATACTATATAAGAGAGTTAGTGATTTTTGGAGGAGCAAGCACCTCACACCGAGAACATAGCCTAGCACGCGCGGAGGTTCCGGTAGTTCCGAGCGATTAGAACGATCGGCAAGTGTTCAAGGAGGTAACGCCAGCTTACCTTTGAATTGATTATGTTAATGATGCGTAGGTTCTGTTTAGTCGAAGTCATGCTCATATAATGGATTTAGGTCGTACGGCCGTGTGTAGAATTCATGTCGAGCTATGATGTTTTACTTCAGAAATCCTTCGAGCAAACACATCCTGTTTTGCTAAGTTATGTGATATCATGTTCAATTATGTTGTGTCGCTCGATGTATATTCATGTTGTTCGGAAGTTCGGCCGAGAGGCGTGGTCGTGCACGTCGCGCGCCCATGGGCCGAACATAATGATGGATTATGTTAAGAAATAAACTATCGAGCTTTTCATGTCCATTTATTCATTAAATGTCATGTCATGTTCAGTCAAGTATGAATTGTCAAGAGAAGATCGTGATCGGTCGAGGAATGCCTTATCGCCGTCGGCGGCGCACGGTGTGCCCGCCGCGGCCGAGTCCAATTTTTTTTGAAATAAAAATCCATGTTTCAAGTTAATTCAGTACTCATAATCATTCCAAGTCAAATTATGTTATGTGAAGCTGAAATGTTCGAGTGCGGTTGCCGGACGGCC
>CACSLK010027795.1:35272-51048 GCA_902706635.1 Striga hermonthica
TGGAGCCTATATATACACCAAAGTCCCATGCTCTTCTACAAGCTTGTCTTGGCCGATTTTTCTCATCTACATACACGTGAGAATTGCTTTGTTCGAGAGTTTGGGAGATCCGATTAAACGCTCCACCAAGTTTAATCGGAATAGGTGTTTAGGTAATCCATTATAAGGCTTTTTGGTACAATTGATTGAGCTTTCTAATACATACATATTCGGTCATTATCACCATCTGATCTCCGCCGTCCTCCACCGTGAACCACCGCCGGAGATCGTCAGTCGCCGCTGGAAGTCAGCCCAGCCCAGCCGATCGCAACCCGAGTCGTCGCACGCTGTCGCGCATCAGCCAGGCCCGACGCCAACTCCCAGCAGCGTCCGCGAGCGACGCCCGTGAGGTCTCAGCTGCACCTGCTCGTCGTCGATCTGCTGTCTGTTCGCACGCCCGTCCGCGATCTGTCACCATTCGACGTCCGCGCATCTCCAGCGCGCCTGCGCAATGCGCGCGACAGTCCGCCCGCGTCCAGGATTCCGTGTCCAGCACGCCCGCGTGCGTTCAACCCGCCAGCGCCAGTCCGCGTCCGCATAGGAGTGCTGCCCCGCGTGCACGCACACGCCCAGCGTTCACGATACGCTGCCAGCTGCCAGTACCAGCGTCCGCAACACGCACGAACGTACCTGTCAGCGACCAGCACCCGACGCGCACGACGCCCGCGATCAGCCCGCTGCCACCCGACGACCGAGACCCGTGCACCGTCCGTTCGTGGCCCGTTTGACGAGTTGATTAGAATCAACTAAAGGCCAAACCTATCCGCCTATTAGGTTGTGGTGTTCAGACGAACTTCACCAATGGTACTCTACATCGTCTCAGAGTCGGCAAAAATTTTAAAAGGTAAACATCCATATCCTAACTATAGATTCCGCTGCGTTAGGATTTATTTCGATAAAGTTCAATACTGTGCATGTTGTTTGACGTTCCTAACAGAACCCAACAGCCTTCACCCGCGCGCCCAGCTCGCTCGCCGCTCGCTGCCCGCGCGTACCTCCCATCGCCCGCGATCCGATCGCCTACCGTGCACCCGAGTACACCCAATGCTGACCGCGTGCTGACCACCCGCTCTCGCGCATCACCGCCCGATGCGCGCCTTTTGCCCGTTCGTCCATCGATCACCCCCGACCAATCTTCAGCCTCAACGACCACTTCCGTATCATTCCCCTCCTCTTCAAGACGTTTCTTGTCCTCAAGGATTAGGAAATTTAGCACATCCACGTCGCTATCTTCCTCAACGGGAAATTCACCTTGATCCTCAGTTCTCAACTTAATGCGCTTTCCTGGTCGTCCAAACTCCATCTTTCCTCGCTTATAGTCAGTCGTAATGGGTCCAAGCGTTTCCAGCCACTGTACTCCTAACACAATATCTGTTGCCTTAAGCGGTAAGGCCTAAAGATCAATTTCCAGCTCGTGATCATGTGCCATTATCGGGACCTTCTTGAATAATTGACTTCCCTGCAGCTCATGTCCATTGGCCACCTTGACACCAAACGTTTTAACTTTTGTGGGTACCAATTTCATCTTCCGGGCTATCCCTTCGTCGATAAAATTTAAACTCGATCCACTGTCCACCAGGACCTCTAGCAATATATCCTTTATCTCAGTCGTGAAAATGATCATCCTAGGACCACGCTTGCTGCACTTCACCATATGCAACTAGGACTCTTCCTGTGGCTTTTCTTCCTCTCGTTCCTCTTCAATCTCCAATAGAAAAATTTCCTTACCTTTGCACTTGTGGCCTGGCACAAATTTCTCGTTGCAAGTAAAGCACAAGCCTTTTTCTCTTCGCCTTTGTATTTCATCCTCCGTCAGCCGTCGGTAGTTGCTAGTGGTGCGTGTACCATCGCTGACTGTTGGTTTGACCTCGGCCCGTGGGGGCGTATCGTCGACCGCGACGCTCGCGCGTCGAACGTCCGTGTGCCCCTCGCTCGGTCTGGCCCTGCGCACTGCCGCGAGATGATCCTCGTGCAGTCGCGCTGCTTCCATGGTAGCCCTTGTTGACCTTGTCCTGTCCAATCGTACCTCCGCAGCCAACTCAGCCTTTAAGCCTCCTATAAACGCACCTACTAGTGCCTTTTCGGGCCAATCCCGAACCCGGCTTGCTATCCTCTCAAACTCCTTTTGATAGTCGCGTAGACTACTGGTTTGGCGGATCCTTGTCAGTGCCTCATCGTAATCAAAGTATTCGCTAGATCCAAACCTGGCAATCAGCTCCTTCTCAAAATCTCGCCATCTGATTTGCTCGCCCTTATTTCTGTAAACATGTGACACCCATTGCCACCATGTGTTAGCTACACCATCTAAATAGTAGATAGCAATTTGAACTCTTTCGGACTTGTGTACCTCATTGATCTCGAAAAATTACACGGAACGACTTAACCATGCATCCGGATCTACTCCTTCGAACGTTGGCATCGTTATCTTCGGTTTCGCACGTACGTGCTCCTCGCGATGATGCCGATGGCCATGCGTCCTGCGATCGCCGTAGTGTCGGGTAGTACGCGTCGCGCGCGTTCCCCGCGATCGTTCGTCATTGTCATCGTGACTAGACGTCGAACTGTCCGTTCCCGCCATGGTTGATCTCGATGTGCGGCTCCTCCGCATATGGTGGTTGACTCTCTCGAGCTGTCCCGCCAAGTCGTGTATCATCAACTCCAACTTTGCCATGTTTTCATTGACCACGTGTTGTCCGTTGCCAAGGGACCTCACGCTTTCCTCAAGTGCATCAAATCTCTCACGATTCGTCATGACTCTCTCTTTTTTTTAAGACTCGATAAAAAAATCAAAAAATAAATGAAAAATTTGAACAAGAATTTCGAAAATTACGACCCGAAAAGAAGAGAAATTCGGCCCCTCAACAGAAGGTAATAACCGAAAAAAAATCAAACAAAACGACTAGATGACACTCTTTTTTTTTTAAGACTCACGAAATTTTACGAAAATTAAAGAATAAAATTCGAAAAAAATTCGAACACAAAAGACTCAAAAAATCGAACAAAAAATAAAAAGAATGGGATAGGAAAAGCTCACGAACACCCAATCGATCACTCTCAATGAAAGCACTAATGATGACGGATTGTGTGTTCGTTACCCTCGACTTGTCTCGATCACGGCTTCGCCACGGCCTTGCTCTCGACGATAGGTGTGATCGACTCGGTTATTAGCCTAACCCTCTCACGATACTTGAGTTCACTCGGGTCTTAGCCTCGCTCACTCTTTTGAACTAGATCGGGTCTTAGCCTCTCTAATTCGGTTGCATGATCGAACTCTCACGAATCCTAATACACGGTTTCGAACAAACGTTCTTTTCTATTTCATCAAATCCAAGACATGAAAAACAATGAGGGATGGTCCCTATTTATAGATCCTAACTATGACTAATTCTAATCTACCTAGGAAACATATTAAAGCAATAAAATGTTAAATTCCTAAACAATCTAGATATTATTGTGTAAGAAGGAAAGTAAATATCTAGAGTCCTAAATTGACTTGATCTTGATCTTGCTTGGCTTGCACTCCAAACAATTCCAATCCATGCGCCCCAATTATTTTCGGCCGCCCTAATGTCTTGCGCGTCGCACATGCGTGCACCGCCTTAGCACTCACACTCCTCGTCGGCCTAGGTCTCTTGTGCGCCCACCTCGCACGCGCGTCCATGTGTGCGCCCAGTCCGCGTCCGGTCTCCTCGCGCGCGTGTGCGCCGCCACCCTTGCCTATGCCTACCGCGCATAGGCATGCGCCCGTGCATTCGCGCGCAATCGCGCGCCCTTCACCTCATCCGTTTTTCTCGCGCGCGTACATCCCGCTGCCCCGCACTCCTATGCCTGCGAGGTTTCGGTTGCCGCCCGCGTGGCCTTCACCCGCGCGCCCAGCTCGCCCGCCACTCGCTGCCGCGCATACCTCCCATCGCCCGCGATCCGATCGCCTACCGTGCACCCGAGTACACCCAATGCTGACCGCGTGCTGACCACCCGCTCTCGCGCATCACCGCCCGATGCGCGCCTTTCGCCCGTTCGTCCATCGATCACCCCCGACCAATCTTCAGCCTCAACGACCACTTCCTTATCACTGACTGCCGGCGCACTGCTGCCGCTGCGTGCGGGCAGCGCGGCCACGGCCGGCCCTTGCCGGCCGTCCGACAACAACTCTCGAACAATCGAACTTCAAATGGCATAACATGAACATAAAGACTTATTTAAACTGAAAACATGAATTTTTCACGTTTTAACTGAACATGGCCGTGGCGAGCGCACTGTGCGCCGCCGACGGCGGTAAGCCGTCTCTCGACCGATCACGATCTTCTCTCGGCAACACTAACTCAACTGAACATGAAATATAATTTACTGAACAAATCGACATGATATACTCGAAGGACTGAACCTAACATGCTCGTTACAAGTGCCCGGCCCGTGGTGCGCACTACGTGCGCGACCACGTCCCTCGGCCGGGTCACCGCACAACATGATCATTTCCCGAACAACTCAGGCTGAATAAACATGATATTAAATAAAAAGGCTAATTATATAACAACTACTCGAGAGATTACTCAACAACATGAACATGCTTGCTAGTTACTCGCACGCCAAACACACGAGCGAGGCGACTTAAGATGATACTATGAAATCGGCTACATGAACCTAACGTGATAGTACTAATATAAGAAAGAGATATCTCCCTTCATTACCTCTTTACTTGCTCGCTGAATTACACCCGAAGTACTTGAACCTCGTCGCGACCGGACGTGCGTGCGTGTGTGGTGCGTGCGGTGTGGTAGCTTGCTATGACTTCTTGCTTAAGGAAATTTCTCTTAATTTCTCACTACTCTCTATACTTGTACGCAGCTATACTTAACATATATATATAAGCTCAAGAAGATGCAAAATTTTCTCCCAACCTCCATCTATATATATGCACGACAATGGAAAAGGGGATGATGTAGTGCTTTGGTGTCCTCACCATGTCTTGACATTTGCTAAAAGCTAAGTGGCTAAAAATGATTAGTCATCTTATAAAGTCCCTTAAGGTGACACGTTAAGTTGCTTGAGGAAGAGGAAAATTTATTTCCTTTGGCTTAAGGAAAGCTACGTCTTTTGCAAAATAAAAGAAGAAAAAATTGATCCATAATTCCAATTGCTCACGGCTAATCATTCTTTAAGTGTGATTAATTAGTAATTAATCACTAGCTTATGCTTAATTAATTATTAAGCATATTACTTAATTATCAAAATTATTCCGAACGTAAACGGAATGTCGAAAATAATTTCGGGTAATCTCGACTGAAAATAATTAATTCCGAAAATTAATACTCGACAATATTAATATATCGGAACTAAAACATGATTTATATTAATAAACTGAAGGGATAATACAGATTGGCTAACACGTTTTCATGCAGATATCTGATTTCATGACCGGGAGATTACTCTTTATCTTCCGGGAGATGATCAGATCACGTTCTTCAGTACTAAGACTCGTTTCTTGCCTCATGTTATCTCTATGGCGAAAGCCAGGAAGTTATTGCGGCGAGGCAACTGTCAGGGTTATCTCGTCAGTCTTGTTGATGATTCTCCGAAGGCGCGAACACCTCACGACGTCCCTATTGTTCGTTACCTTGTGGACGTGTTTCTGGACGAGCTTCCAGGAGGACCGCCTAACCGGCAGGTAGAGTTCTCTATCGATCTTATTCCAGGAGCCGGCCCAGTTTCCAAAGCCCCTTATCGTATGGCACCGAAAGAATTGCAAGAGCTTAAGGCGCAAATTCAGGAATTATTATGACTCGGTTTCATTCGGCCAAGCGTGTCACCATGGGGAGCACCCATTCTTTTTGTCAAGAAGAAGGACGGATATATGCGCATGTGTATCGACTACCGGTATACCAATTGTAACACCCCGCTATTTCATGAAATTCAGAGCGCACTTTTCGCAAAAATTTTCTAAATAAAAACATTTATTTTGCGAAATACTGATTCGGGGTGCTACCGTAAAATCTGACTTTATCTGAAAACCGTTATTTTAATTTAATAAAAAACGGTTATAAAACATAGTACTCGACTGGTGTCGGATCAAAAGCTGGTTTGGTAAACTGAAATAGTAGCGGAAATCATAGTGTAGCCAAAACGATATATACACATATATACAAATGTCCTGAACCGGTCGCCAGCTCACTCCTCGACCCCGACCCTGTGACCTGAAAAACATGAATAATGTGGGGACGTGAGCACTAATCCACTGTGCTCCGCAGAAACTCATACTAAAGTAAACAGTGAAAATAATTGCAATATCATGATCCTAGCATATACATAACCTGAACATGAAACCGGTACTGAAATAATCCTAACCTGATAATCATCACATGACCGTTACCTCATCTGCCAGCATAAAAATGCCGGCCACAGCAGGCCGGCGGTCCGGCCAGACCGGGAGCTGACCGGTTCAGACCGGTTCAGCATAATATTTAATAATTTGAGTCCCGGTTTATATTCATGTCCAATTTCCAGTTAAATTCTGGGTCAGGTCCAGTTTAGTAAATTCATGTTAGTCCAGTTTCCTATTAAACCAGTTTCGGTTGTACCGGTTAAATCCAAATATCATGTCAAGTTCAGTAGAGCATCTTAACATATTAAACAGCTATTTTTATCAGTCTGAGCATAGTATTTAGTAAATGTTTATATTATGTTTCAGTTTGATCAGGCTACTACTATCAGCACTGCCTTTTCATTTTAAAGGATCAGGTGGGGACTCAGACTGGGTATTACATTGATTATAATTACGGTACCATGTTTGAGGTATGTATTATCATGTCATGTATCCGCTTGGAATGGTCGCCGGTCCATCCTGGGTTCTAGTGGCCCTAGTCTGCCCACTAGAGTGTGCACATGGTGTCCGACATTTTTATGCTGGCAGATGAGGTAACGGTCATGTGATGATTATCAGGTTATGATTATTTCAGTACCGGTTTCATGTTCAGGTTATGTATATGCCAGGATCATGATATTGCAATTATTTTCACTGTTTACTTCAGTATGAGTTTCTGTGGAGCACAGTGGATTAGTGCTCACGCCCCCACATTATTCATGTTTTTTAGGTCACAGGGTCGGGGCCTAGGAGTGAGCTGGCGACCGGTTCAGGACATTTGTATATATGTGTATATATCATTTTGGCTACACTATGATTTCCGCTACTATTTCAGTTTACCAAACCAGCTTTTGATCTGACACCAGTCGGGTACTATGTTTTATAACTGTTTGTTATTAAATTAAAATAATGGTTTTCAGATAAAGTCAGATTTTACGGTAGCACCCCGAATCAGTATTTCGCAAAATAAATGTTTTTATGAGGCAACTGTCAGGGTTCTCTTGTGAGCCTTGTCGATGATTCTCAGAAAGCACGAACACCTCACGACGTTCCAGTTGTTCGTGAGTTTGTGGACGTGTTTCCAGATGAACTTCCAGGAGGACCGCCTAACCGGCAGGTAGAGTTCTCTTTCGATCTCATTCCAGGAGCCTGCCCAGTATCCAAAGCCCCGTATCGAATGGCGCCGAAGGAGTTGCAGGAGCTTAAGGCGCAAATCCAGGAGTTATTACGACTCGGTTTCATTCGACCGAGCGTGTCACCTTGGGGAGCACCCGTTCTCTTTGTCAAGAAGAAGGACGGTTCAATGCGCATGTGTATCGACTAGCGGGATCTTAACCGGTTGACGATCAAGAACAAGTATCTGCTTCCCAGGATCAAAGATTTATTTGATCAGCTGAGGGGAGCCTGTGTCTTCTCAAAGATTAATTTGCGATCAGGCTACCACCAGCTGAAAATCATGGAGTCAGATATTGCTAAGACCACCTTCCGTACTCGTTACGGCCATTACGAGTTTGTCGTCATGCCATTTGGCCTCAGTAATGCTCCAGCGGTTTTCATGGACCTAATGAACCGTATTTTCCATCCCTACCTCGATCATTTCGTTATTGTTTTCATTGACGATATCCTTATCTACTCAAAGAGCCAGAAGGAGAACGAGGAACATCTGAGGGTTGTTCTCAAAACCCTCAGACGAGAAAAGTTATATGCAAAATTTTCCAAATGCGAATTCTGGCTCCTGCGAGTAGCCTTTCTTGGCCATGTCATTACTCAGGCAGGTATCGAGGTAGATCCTTCCAAGGTTTCAGCTGTTCAGAACTGGTCGACACCGAAGAGTCCGTCCGAGGTTCGCAGTTTTCTCGGTCTAGCTGGCTATTACCGCAGATTTATCGAGGGCTTTTCCAGGATTGCCCTCCCTTTATCCCAGCTGACGAGGAAGTCTGTGAAGTTCGAGTGGACTGACTGATGTGAGTCGAGCTTTCAGGAGCTCAAGAAGAGATTAACTTCAGCACCGGTGTTGACTATTCCCGATCCTTCTCGGAGTTTCACCAGTTTCAGCGATGCTTCGAGACAGGGATTGGGATGCGTACTCATGCAGGATGGCCAGGTCGTTGCTTATGCTTCACGTCAGCTCAAGCCACATGAACAGAACTATCCGACGCACGACTTGGAATTAGCCGCAGTTGTTCATGCTCTCAAGATCTGGCGACATTATCTATATGGCGGTCGATGCGAGAATTTCACAGATCATAAGAGCTTGCAATATATTTTCACTCAGAAAGAGCTCAACATAAGACAGCGCCGTTGTCTAGAGCTCGTCAAAGATTACGATTGCTCGATTCAGTACCATCTAGGAAAGGCGAACGTCATTGCGGACGCCCTAAGCCGTAAGGTGAGGGGTGACTTGACGTACGTCGTTACTCAGCAGAACCATTTGATTCAGGAATTCGCCTGGATATAGATTCAGGCAGTTGATGCACTTCCCACAGCCATTTCAGGAAGTGTCAGTGCTATGCAGATTCAGCCGACGCTGAGGGAGAGAATCCGGTGGGAGCAGGCTTCTGACGAGTTCGTTCGTGTCATGGATGCCAAAGTCCGCGCCGGAGACGTCGAGGATTTTCAGTGAGGTACCGATGGTGCCTTGGAATTCCGTGGCAGGATTGTGGTGCCGAAAGTCGAGGCGTTGCGGAAAGAGATATTGACGGAGGCTCAGGCCGCACCATATCTAGCCCATCCCGGAAGCACGAAGATGTATCATGACCTGAAAGGGTCGTTCTGGTGGCGAGGGATGAAGAAGGACGTAGCCGACTTTGTCAGGAGATGTTTTACCTGTCAGCAAGTCAAAGCCGAACATAAGAGTCTGATAGGCCTCCTGCAACCACTACCGATTCTGAAGTGGAAGTGGGAGGAAGTCACGATGGACTTTGTCACGGGGTTATCGAGGTCATCTGAACATCACGACGCTATTTGGGTCGTGGTCGACAGATTGACTAAGGTCGCTCATTTCATACCAGTTTCGATGAAGATGTCTTTGGATAAGTTGACTGAGATTTATACCCGTGGGATCGTTCGACTCCACGGAGTACCTGTTACTATCGTGTCAGACAGAGACCCCAGATTCACGAGTAGATTCTGGCAGAGTTTACACGAGGCGATGGATACGAAGCTAGAGTTCAGTTCAGCCTACCATCCGGAGACTGATGGTCAAACCGAGCGGATCATTCAAACGCTAGAGGATATGTTGCGGGCTTTGGTTGTTGACAGGGGTGCTAAGTGGAAGTCGTTGTTGCCTTACGTGAGTTTGCGTACAACAAAAGTTATCATTCTTCTATTCAGATGGCTCCTTTCGAGGCACTATACGGTCGTAAGTGTCGTTCCCCTCTTTATTGGGACGACGTCGGAGAGCGTCGAGTACTCGGTCCGAAGTTGATCGAGGAGACAACAGAGCAGGTCGAGTTGATCCGGCAGAGACTCAAGACAGCTCAGAGTCGACAGAAATCCTCAGCCGATCATCATCGACGAGATATTCAGTTCGAGGTTGGCGAGCCAGCTTTTCTCAGAGTTCGTCCACTTCGCGGAGTTGTTCGATTCGGGAAGAGAGGGAAGCTGCACCCTCGATTCATTGGCTCGTTCGAAGTGCTTGAGCGAGGGGGCAAAGTCGCGTACCGATTAGCCTTACCTCCCGAGTTATCCAGCTTTCATAACGTTTTTCACGCATCCATGTTGCGTAAGTACGTGTGCGGCCCCGATCATGTCATTCCTCATACAGATATTCAGATTCAGCCAGATCTATCTTACGAGGAGCGACCGGTAGCTGTACTGGACCGTCAGGTTCGTCGGCTCCAGAAGCGAGATGTTTCCCTCATTCGTATTCAGTGGAATCGCCACAGAGCTACTTGGGAACATGAGACTGATATTCGTGCTCGTTTTCCCGATTTTCAGTTTTGATGTATATATTCCTCATGTTTCATGCATTTTCAGTATCGTTTTATATTTCCGAGGATGGAAATTTTTAAGGAGGGAGGATTGTAATATCCCGTCATGTTAGTAATATAAATCATGTTTTTAGTTTCGATATTATAATATTGTCGATTATTATTTTTCGGAATTAAATATTTCAGTCAAGATTAACCGAAATTATTTTCGAAGTCATGTTTATGTTCGGAACAATTTTGGTAATTAAGTATTATGTTTAGTAATTAATTAAGCATATAGATTATGCTTAATTAGTAAATAATCATGTTCAACCACTTAATGCCGCAGGCAATTAAGGGAATTTGCTCAATTTCTTTTATAAAAGCCGTGAGCAATGTAGTGTTTATTATTAGGGAGAATTGTTGTATTATTAAGCATGAGGTGTCATCAATTGAAATATTAAGAGATGACTAACCTCTTCATTAGGTGACTAAGCTCTAAGTTTTAGCAAGTGGAAGATTACTATTGGCTAAAGTAATGTCCTCACCTCTTCATCCACTTTCGGCAATTTATATATAGCATAGTTTGGAGGAAAAATTTCTCCTTCATACCTTAATATATATATATATATGGGCTAAGTATAGAGAGCGAGGTGAGAGTTTCCTTAGTGAGTGTCCACACACGGCAAGCATTGCACGCGGAGCTTAACCGCAAGCATCGCACGAGAGCTACGCGCATGCACGGGGAGCTTTACACGGTCATAAGAGTTGTATAATCAGCCGAGCGTTCGAAGAGGTAACCTCGGTTCACTTTCTCGTGATGTTATTAGAGTCATGTTAGATCAATTATGTTCAAGTCAAGTTTATGAATTTACCATAATTTTTCTCGGCCATGCGCGTTAAGTCATGATCAAGCCATGCTCATGTTTTTGATCCGAAACTCTCAAACAATCTTCATGTATTCAGTAATTTTATATCAATTCATGTTCAGTTAAGTTAACTTGGTCGAGGGATTTTCATGTTTTGTCGAGGAATTGGCCAAAGGGCGCGGTTTGCCCATGTAGCACACGCCACGGGCCATTTCGTGTCCTACCGAGTTATGTTAATTCATGTTAGTAATCTCCCGAACAAATCATGTTTATTTGATCATGTTAAGTCATTATATGTTCAGTTGGTTTATGTTTGTCGGGAGAAATTCACGTTCGGTCAAGGAAAATGGCTAAAAGCCATAAGCGGCGCACGGTGCGCACACTACGATTATTTATCCGAACAAAGTTCATGTTTTCTTGTTAAATTTCAGGGTATTAGGTAGTTATGATTATCTAATGTTGTATCATGTTGTTTCATGTTGAATCGGTCAAGTGAAGTTGCCGGACGGCCGACAAGGGCCGGTCGTGGCCGCGCTGCCCACACACAGCGGCAGCAGCGCGCCGGCAGTCAATCAGCGCGGGCGGACAGCGTGCGTGCATGCCCGCGTGATACGGAAGTGGGTTCCGGACCCCTGTGACAAGAAGGGCCGAGAGCCAAGAGGACTCAAGGAGGCTGAAAATAGGGCCAAAACGATGCAAGCATGGCCTAAAAGACGGGTACGAGCGCGTATGCGGAGGGCTTGGATCGAGGAGTGCATGGACGTGATGCACGAGCGCACGAAGCGGCTAGTGAGGGTCGCGCATGGAGGTGCGCGAGGACATGCAAGAAGACGGTCTCAAGGCAAGCAACGCTCACACGCACAGAGAGGTGCATTAAGCAAGGGCGCACACACGCGCATTGGCTTGGAGAATAGGCAAAGTGGCGCGCAGGGGGAGGTTGTTGGGTGGATGGCGCGCGAGGGGGATTGCTATGGGCCAATGAACGGATGCGCAAGTACATGCGGGTGGGCAGGTACGAGCCAGCAGCGCGCATCAGGACTTGATGCACGCGAGAGGACGA
This sequence comes from Striga hermonthica, assembly GCA_902706635.1. Lineage (NCBI taxonomy): Eukaryota > Viridiplantae > Streptophyta > Magnoliopsida > Lamiales > Orobanchaceae > Striga > Striga hermonthica. The sequence goes on from CACSLK010027795.1 coordinate 47,510, forward strand.
ACGAGCGAGAGGGTGCGTGCGAGGGGTGGAGCGACACGCGGATGGCGTGGGGTGCACGGGTGTACGCGGTAGGCGATCCGAGCACGGGCATTGGCGGAACGCGCTGGGCATCGCAAGGGAACGCGAGCGCGGAGGTGGTAGGTGCGGTACACGCGGGCGTAGGCCTATGCGCGGTAGGCGTAGGCGAAGGGGATGGCACGCACGCGCGGGGGATAAGGCGGTGGCGCTGGGGGCGCGCACGGGCGCGCGCGTGAGACGCGTTGAGACAGCCGAAAGGATTTAGGTCGGCTAAGGGATTGAGCATATGGAGAGCTTCTAGAATTGCTTGGTGTGCAAGCCAAGCATTAGTATTTTGGTAGTAGTAGGATTTTATTGCTTTCTAGTATTAAGATTTCTATTATTGCAAGATTTAGGAGATCTAGTTTATTTAGGCCTAGATTTATTTTATGCACCTATAAATACCTCATGTACTCATCATTATTAAATATGTTAAGAGTTGAATGTTGAGTCTTGAATTGGTGAGCCAATTGTGAGGGGGAACTGTTGTTTTTACGTGTGTTTAAACAAGGCCATTAGTGCGTGTTTACATACAGTGTCGGAGAGAAAGCCATTAGAGCGTCTTGAAGTCACGGTGTCTAGGAGAAGGCCGAAGTGCGTCTGTTAGATACACCTATCGTGGATAAACGAAGGCCCGAGTGCACGTTTATTCACAACCGCGTATAGATAAAAACACGATCCGTCATCATTGGTACTTTCATTGAGAGGTGTTGATCGTGTTGTTATCTATTTATCTTTTTTCTTTTTCGGTATTGCCTTTTGCTGAGGGGGCAGAATTTTTGTTCTTTTTTCGTTCGAAATTTTCGAATTTTCTATTCGAATTTTTCATTTTTTTTTCGAAAGTCTTAAAAAAAGTGTCATCTTGTTAGTCCTTTGTTTGATTTTTGTTCGGTTGTTACCTTTTGTAGAGGGGCCGAATTTCTCTTTGTTTTTCTTTGAAATTTTTGTTCGAATTTTTTCGAAAGAGTCAAAAAAAAAAAATGTCTTACCCACCATTAGATGAGTTGGATTGGGAGGATCTCGAATACCTCGAAAGTTTGGAGAGGGAATTAACCCCATGGGAGCAAGAGTATTTGGAGGAGATGTATGAGCAAAAGGAGAAGCTCGAACGACAACTGAAGATCATGGAGGAGGTCATCGAAGGAGCTGAGATAGCCGAGGTCAAGGAGGCGATCTTGGTCGAGGTCGACGAGGAACATGGGTGGGATGTGCGCATGGTCGAAGAAAGAGTGTCCGATGTTTGGATGGTCGAGGATGAAACCTTGAGGACAAGGAAAGTCTCGAAGAGGAGGGGAATGATACGGAAGTGGGTTCCGGACCCCTGTTACAAGAAGGGCCGAGAGCCAAGAGGACTCAAGGAGGCTGAAAATAGGGCCAAAATGATGCAAGCATGGCCTAAAAGACGGGTACGAGTGCGTATGCGGACGGGCTTGGATCGAGGAGTGCATGGACGTGATGCACGAGCGCACGAAGTGGCTAGTGAGGGTCGCGCATGGAGGTGCGCGAGGACACGCAAGAAGACGTTCTCAAGGCAAGCAACGCTCACACGCACGGAGAGGTGCATTAAGCAAGGCGCACACACGCGCATTGGCGTAGGCGCGCATGGCGCTTGGAGAATAGGCGAAGTGGCGCGCAGGGGGAGGTTGTTGGGTGCATGGCGCGCGAGGGGGATTGCTATGGGCCAATGAACGGATGCGCAAGTACATGCGTGTGGGAAGGTACGAGCCAGCAGCGCGCATCGGGACTTGATGCGCGCGAGAGGACGAGCGAGCGAGAGGGTGCGTGCGAGGGGTGGAGCGACACGCGGATGGCGTGGGGTGCACGGGTGTACGCGGTAGGCGATCCGAGCACGTGCATTGGCGGAACGCACTGGGCGTCGCAAGGGAACGCGAGTGCGGAGGTGGCAGGTGCGGTACACACGGGCGCAGGCCTATGCGCGGTAGGTGTAGGAGAAGGGGCTGGCACGCACGCGCGGGGGATAAGGCGGTGGCACTGGGGGCACGCACGGGCGCGCGCGTGCGACGCGTGCGATGCATTGAGGCGGCCGAAAGGATTCAGGGCGGCTAAGGGATTGAGCATATAGAGAGCTTCTAGAATTGCTTGGTGAGCAAGCCAAGCATTAGTATTTTGGTAGTAGTAGGATTTTATTGCTTTCTCGTATTAGGATTTCTATTATTGCAAGATTTAGGAGATCTAGTTTATTTAGGCGTAGATTTATTTTATTCACCTAAGTACCCCATGTACTCATCATTATTAGATATGTTGAGAGTTGAATGTTTAGTCTTGAATTGGTGAGCCAATTATGAGGGGGAACTATTGTTATTACGTGTGTTTAAATAAGGCCATTAGTGTGTGTTTACATACAGTGTCGGAGAGAAGGCCATTAGAGCATCTTGAAGTCACGGTGTCTAGGAGAAGGCCGAAGTGCGTCTGTTAGATACACCTATCGTGGATAAACGAAGGCCAGAGTGCACATTTATTCACAACCCCGTATAGATAAAAACACGGTCCGTCATCACCGCGAGGCGTCGCGCACAGCCTGTCCGCAGCAGCCGTCCGCTGGCAGTGCTTGTGCACGCCAGCAAGTCATTGTGCACGCCAGTGTGCGCGTTCATGCGCCAGTCAACCGCTGCGGCGCGCGGTAGTGCCTAGCAGCGTCAGTCGCGCAACGCCAGCACACATAGCGCACGGCAGCGCCCAGTTCGATGCCAGCGATGCGTCAGGCGCACGCACGCGTCCCAGTTGGCCGTCAGTTGCGTTCAGTTGCACGTCAGTCATAGTCACGCCATGCCAGGAGCACGTCAGCGCACGCTAGCGCGCGTGTCTGTGCTCAGTGCTGCCCAGCAGCCAACGCCCGCGGCCAGTCCAGGCAGCGTGATGACGGATCGTGTTTTTATTTATACGGGGTTGTGAATAAACGTGCACTCGGGCCTTCGTTTATCCACGATAGGTGTATCTAACAGACGCACATCGGCCTTCTCCTAGACACCGTGACTTCAAGACGCTCTAATGGCCTTCTCTCCGACACTGTGTGTAAACACGCACTAATGGCCTTGTTTAAACACACATAAGAACAACAGTTCCCCCTCACAATTGGCTCACCAATTCAAGACTCAACATTCCACTCCATTAATTGTGAAGAGTACATGGGGTATTTATAGGTGCATAAAATAAATCTAAGCCTAAATAAACTAGATCTCCTAAATCTTGCAATAATAGAAATCCTAATACTAGAAAGCAATAAAATCCTACTACTACCAAAATACTAATGCTTGGCTTGCACACCAAGCAATTCTAGAAGCTCCAAACTCTCGCACGCCCCAACCGTTTGGCCGCCTCTCGCGCGTGTCCCGCGTCGCGCACGCCTCTCTTTCCTAATCCTCGCGGGTCGCGGATTTGCTGGCGTCTGCCCCTCCACGCGCGCGCAGATGCGCGCACTGCCTGCTTGCGTGTCCCGGCTGGCGCGTCCCAGCCCAACGCCC
>CACSLK010027795.1:74933-87319 GCA_902706635.1 Striga hermonthica
GCAGGGCAGCAGCGCGCGCGCGCATAGGGCAGCGCAGAAGCGCGCGCTGATGACAGATCGTGTTTTTATCTATTTCTGGGTTGTGAATAAATGCGCACTAGGGCCTTCGTTCATCCACGATAGGTGTATCTAACAGATGCACTATCGACCTTCTCCTAGACACTATGACTTCAAGACGCTCTAATGGCCTTCTCTCCGACACTGTATGTAAACACGCACTAACGACCTTGTTTAAACACATGTAAGAACATAAAGTTCCCCTCACAATTGGCTCACCAATTCAATACTCAACATTCAACTCCTTTAATTGTGAAGAGTACATGGGGTATTTATAGGTGCATAAAATAAATCGAAGCTTAAATAAACTAGATCTCCTAAATCTTCCAATAATAGAAATCCTAATACTAGAAAGCAATAAAATCCTACTACTACCCAAAATACTAATGCTTGGCTTGCACACCAAGCAATTCTAGAAGCTCCAAACTCTCGCACGCCTCATTGTACGCCGCCTCACTTGCGCGTGCGTTCGCGAGTCCTAGTCCTCGGCGGACTCGGCGTCTTGCGCGCGGTCTTCATACGCGCACGCTGTCACGTGCGCTTCCCCCTTGCGGCGTCCCGCTTGCGCGTGCATACCCACGCCCAGCACTCCTACGCTTGTTAGGATTGGGTCGCCCGCGCTTGTCCCGCACTCGCGCGCCATCGCGCGCCAATCGCCACTGCTGCCCACATCCCGCGCGTCCTTGCCACCTGCGCGAGTGTCGCGCATGCCCCTCATGTCCGTGCCGCTCGTTCCGTCGTCCCGTGCCTCGCACGTCGCCTCCAGCGCCCATGCGTCCCGATCCTCTACTGCGCACCCGCGTGTACCGCACCTGCCACCTCCGCGCTCGCGTTCCCTTACGACGCCCAGCGCGTTCTGCCAATGCCTGTGCTCGAATCGCCTACCATGTACACCCGTGCACCCCACGCCATCCGCGTGTCGCTCCACCCCTCGCACGCACCCTCTCGATCGCTCGTCCTCTCGCGCGCATCAAGTCCCGATGCGCGCTGCTGGCTCGTACCTGCCCACCCGCATGTACTCACGCATCCGTTCATTGTCCCATAGCAATCCCCCTCGAGCGCCATCCACCCAACAACCTTCCCCTACGCGCCACTTCGCCTATTCTCCAAGCGCCATGCGCGTCTACGCCAATGCGCGTGTGTGCGCCCTTGCTTAATGCACCTCTCCGTGCGTGTGAGCGTTGCTTGCCTTGAGACCGTCTTCTTGCATGTCCTCGCGCACCTCCATGCACGACCCTCACTAGCTGCTTCGTGTGCTCGTGCATCACGTCCATGCACTCCTCGATCCAAGCCCGTCCACATACGCGCTCGTACCCGTCTTTTAGGCCATGCTTGCATCGTTTTGGCCCTATTTTCAGCCTCCTTGAGTCCTCTTGGCTCTCGGCCCTTCTTGTCACAGGGGTCCGGAACCCACTTCCGTATCATTCCCCTCCTCTTCAAGACTTTCCTTGTCCTCAAGGATTCATCCTCGACCATCCAAACATCGGGCACTCTTTCTTCGACCATGCGCACATCCCCTCCATGTTCCTCGTTGACCTCGACTAAGATTGCCTCCTTGACCTCGACTACCTCGGCTCCTTTGATGACCTCCTACATGATCTTGAGTTGTCGTTCGAGCTTCTCCTTTTGCTCATACATCTCCTCCAAATACTCTTGCTCCCATGGGGTTAATTCCCTCTCCAAACTTTCGAGGTATTCGAGATCCTCCCAATCCAACTCATCTAATGGTGGGTAAGACATTTTTTTTTTTTTTTTGACACTTTCAAAAAAATTCGAACAAAAATTTCAAAGAAAAACAAAGAGAAATTTGGCCCCTCTACAAAAGGTAACAACCGAACAAAAATCAAACAAAGGACTAACAAGATGACACTTTTTTTTAAGACTTTCGAAAAAAATTGAAAAATTCGAATAGAAAATTCGAAAATTTCGAACCAAAAAAGAACAAAAATTCGCCCCCCTCAGCAAAAGGCAAAACCGAAAAAAGAAAAAAGATATATAGATAACAACACGATCAGCACCTCTCAACGAAAGCACCAATGATGACGGATCGTGTTTTTATCTATTTCTGGGTTGTGAATAAACGCGCACTAGGGCCTTCGTTCATCCACGATAGGTGTATCTAACAGATGCACTATCGGCCTTCTCCTAGACACTGTGACTTCAAGACGCTCTAATGGCCTTCTCTCCGACACTGTATGTAAACACGCACTAACGACCTTGTTTAAACACACGTAAGAACATAAAGTTCCCCTCTCAATTGGCTCACCAATTCAATACTCAACATTCAACTCCTTTAATTGTGAAAAGTACATGGGGTATTTATAGGTACATAAAATAAATCTAAGCCTAAATAAACTAGATCTCATAAATCTTGCAATAATAGAAGTCCTAATACTAGAAAGCAATAAAATCCTACTACTACCCAAAATACTAATGCTTGGCTTGCACACCAAGCAATTCTAGAAGCTCCAAACTCTCGCATGCCTCATTGTACGCCGCCTCACTTGCGCGTGCGTTTGCGAGTCCTAGTCCTCGGCGGACTCGGTGTCTTGTGAGCGGTCTTCATACGCGCACGCTGTCGCACGCGCTTCCCCCTTGCCGCGTCCCGCTTGTGCGTGCATACCCGCGCCTAGCACTCCTACGCCTGTTAGGATTGGGTCGCCCGCGCTTGTCCCGCACTCGCGCGCCGTCGCGCGCCCATCGCCACTGCTGCCCACATCTCGTGCGTCCTTGCCACCTGCGCGAGTGCCGCGCATGCCCCTCATGTCCGTGCCACTCGTGCCGTCGTCCCGTGGCTCGCGCGTCGCCTCCAGAGCCCATGCGTCCTGATCCTCTACCGCGCACCCGCGTGTACCACACCTGCCACCTCCGCGCTCGTGTTCCCTTGCGACGCCCAGCGCATTCCGCCAATGCCCATGCTCGGATCGCCTACCGCGTACACCCGTGCACCCCACGCCATCCGCGTGTCGCTCCACCCCTCGCACGCACCCTCTCGCTTGCTCGTCCTCTCGCGCGCATCAAGTCCCGATGCGCGCTGCTGGCTCGTACCTGCCCACCCGCATGTACTCACACATCCGTTCATTGGCCCATAGCAATCCTCCTCGCGTGCCATCCACCCAACAACCTCCCCCTGCGCGCCACTTCGCCTATTCTCCAAGCGCCATGCGCGTCTACGCCAATGCGCGTGTGTGCGCCCTTACTTAATGCACCTCTCCGTGCGTGTGAGCGTTGCTTGCCTTGAGACCGTCTTCTTGCGTGTCCTCGCGCACCTCCATGCACGACCCTCACTAGCCGCTTCGTGCGCTCGTGCATCACGTTCATGCACTCCTCGATCCATGCCCGTCCGCATACGCGCTCGTACCCGTCTTTTAGGCCATGCTTGCATCATTTTGGCCCTATTTTCAGCCTCCTTGAGTCATCTTGGCTCTCGGCCCTTCTTGTAACAGGGGTCCAGAACCCACTTCCGTATCACGCGCCGGCAGCACGCGCGCACGGGTGCAGGCCTGCAGGGGCAGCGCGCGAGGATGACTTGTCGGGCAAGAAAATGATTTTTCTAGGAGTCTTTTGAGCTGAAATTTCTTTAGATTATTCTTCCCTACTTGGAGTGCAAGTCAAGACACAAGATCCCCTAGATATTTAATTTCCTTATTGCTTTATTAGATCTAGATTGTTTAGGTTATTTAATATTTTATTGCTTTAATAATTCTCTAGGTAGATTAGGACTAGATATATTTTGTGCCTATATAAAGGCCCCTTCTCCCATGTTATTTTTCATCATTCAGAAATCAATACAAAAATCCGTACTTTTGTTCAAACACTTTGCTCTAGTTTTCTTCTTGAATTCTTTTGCAATTTTATTCGTTTCGAGGGGCGCGAGTGTGTGAACCTCCTAACACCTATCGAGCGATTTAAGGCGCGGGAGTGGCTTGTCGACAGGTGAAACACACGATCTTCATCAATCAGCCAGCGCGGACAGGCAACGTGCGTGCATGCCCGCGGGGCGTCGCGTACAGCCTGCCGCGACAACAGTCCGCTGGCAGTGCCCAGTGCAAGCCAGCAGTTCCCCGTGCACGCCAGCGCATGCGTTCATGTGCCAGTCGTCTGCTGCGGTGCGCGGTAGCGCCCAACAGCGTCAGTCACGCTTGCGCCGCGCACATAGCTCGGGGCAGCGTTCAGCCAAGACCTGTGATGCGCCAGGCACACGCACGCGTCCCAACAGCCGTCAGCAGCGTTCAGTCGCCCGCCAGCCGTGCCAGCCGTGCCCAGTGGCACGGCAGCGCACGCTAGCGCGCACCTGTGCACCGTGCTGTGCCACAGGCCCTGCAGCCCTACCTCAGCCAGCCCAGGTAGCGCCAGCACCCGCAGCCTGTGCAGGCCCATTGGCCGAGCCAGCGGCCGACCGCTCGGCCACAGCAGACCAGTGTTCCGGTCCAGGCCGGTTCAGACCGGTTCAGACCGGTTGGACCGGTTCAGGTCATATTTTCATGTTTTAGTCCCGGTTCATGTCTAAGTCTCATTTTTCAGTTAAAATTCCAGATCCAGTTCAGTTCAGTAAATTAATATCAATTCAGTAATTAACCGGTTCCAGTTATACTGATTAAATCCAAATATCATGTCAAGTCCAGTAGAGCATCTTAACAAATTAAACAGCTATTTTTTATCAGTCTGAGCATAGTACTTAGTAATTGTTTATATTATATCTTAGTTTGATCAGGCATCAGATATCAGCACTACCTTTTATTTTCAAAGGATCAGGTGGGACTCAGACTGGGTATTACATTGATTATAATTACTCTACCATGTTTGAGGTATGTATTTCATGTCATATATCCGCTCAGAATGGTCGCCGGTCCATTCTGGGTTCTAGTGGCCCTAGTCTGCCCACTAGAGTGTGCACATGGTGTCTGGCATTTTTATGCTGGCAGATGAGGTAACGGTCATGGTTCATGTGATGATTATCAGTTCATGTTTATTCAGTACCGGTTTCATGTTCAGGTTATGTATATGCCAGGATCATGATATTGCAATTATTTTCACTGTTTACTTCAGTATGAGTTTCTGCGGAGCACAGTGGATTAGTGCTCATGCCCCCTCATTATTCATGTTTTCAGGTCACAGGGTCGGGGCCGAGGAGTGAGCTGGCGACCGGTTCAGGACATTTGTATATATGTGTATATATCGTTTTGGCTACACTATGATTTCCGCTACTATTTCAGTTTACCAAACCAGCTTTTGATCCGAAACCAGTCGGGTACTATGTTTTATAACCGTTTGTTATTAAATTAAAATAACGGTATTCAGATAAAGTCAGATTTTACGGTAGGACCCCGAATCAGTATTTCGCAAAATAAATGTTTTTATTTAGAAATATTTTGCGAAAAGCGCGCTCTGAAATAGCGGGGTGTTACAATTGGTATCAGTCCGTTTATTTTTCTACATGGACATAGTAAAATCGGGATTAATTATTCCAGTATTGACGTATTAGTCGAATTAGGAATATTCGATTAATTGTCGAAGTTGAGCCGCGACCGAAACCGAGTATGTTCGGTCGAGTTATATTCAATTCCCTTAACCCAACCCAAGCTTATGGTTGTACTTGAAAATTTTTCTATGTATTCAAGATATAGCCTAAGAAATAGGATTGAGGAGATCTTACCTAACGCTAAGGAAATATAGCACGTTAAACCTATGTGCATGTACATCTTAAATGTCGAGCCTATTATTGTTAAGTGAGATTAATTTATTCTAAATCATTACTGAAAGTTAAATTCTTATTTTAGTAGGTTATATAATGTGGTGACACCTAGCTACTTGCTTAGGCATTTTAAATTGCCACCATTATATCTTTAAAGGACAAGTGTTTCTATTAGATTTTATTATAAAAATTCATGATTGGAAATACAGGTAAAATTCTCTCTTGGAGAGGTGGTCGATTCTCTCTTTGGGAGTGAGGGATTCCGTCGTAGGGGGGGAGATTCTTGAGCTTTGTTCTTCTTCCTTTACTTTCTTTCTCTTCTGTGTGTGTGCGTGAGTTAGGGTTTCGTGTTTTTTTCGAGAGTTTTGGGAGGATTTCAGCTGGGCAGAGTGGATTATGGCGTCATCTTCTTCAGGGGCTACTAGATCTAGAGAGGCGGAGGAGGAAATGGAGAGAAAGTTAAGGAAATTTTCTGTGTCGGAATCAGAAAATAAGGACATTGAGCTTGGTAAGGAGGATATTACATCTAGTGCGGAGGAATGTGCAAGAAGCTTATTTGGTAAAATTGTGAGGGATAGGAGAGCTTATCTGAATGGGATCAAACGTACCATGTCCTTAATTTGGCGTGTCCAACAGCCACTGGAAGTTCGGGAATTAAGCCCTAATTTCTTCCAATTTATTTTTGGTAATACGGGAGATATGAGAAGAGTGGCAGCGGGTACGAACTGGGTCTTCGAAAATCAGTACCTCGTTTTGCATCAATGGGTCACAAGGATGTCGATCAATCATATTTGCTTTGATGAGCTTAAAATTTGGGTTCAAGTGTATAATGTGCCTTTGAATTGGCTATGTTCGGAGGTTGGATTAAAAATTGGGCAAACATTTCTTGATGTTCGCAACGTAGTGGTGGTGAAAAATGGTGGGGTGGGAGGTCGTTTTCTTAGGCTCTTTGTTTCTCTCAATCTGAGAAAGCCTATACCTCGATGTGCTGCTATTAGATTGGGGGACCAAAGGGTTATGGTTACCTTTAAGTATGAAAAGCTGGTGAATTTCTGTCACTATTGTGGTAAAATTGGACATTTGGAGAGGAGTTGTTTGAAGAAGATGGAGGATGTGAAGTCTCATAAACTGCAAGAAGGCCAATATGGGGATTGGCTGAAGGCAGCTGATTTTTGGCATAGCTCAAGGTCAAGCCAGAGTTGTGATGATTCTAGTAACTCACATGATACTCAGCAGGGTTTTCAGAGCCCTCAATCTAAATATTCTGGAAATACAGGCAAAGAGTGTGTGAGACAAAGTTTGCAGAAGATTGTGGAAGATAGGGATGAGGAGGAAGATGGGAGACAAAATTCAAATGCTGGTGTCAATATGATTGAAGAAGAACTGATTGAAGATAATATGAATGGTAGAGAGTTGGTGGAGATAAAGGGGAGCCAAGTGGGGGAGCCTCAAGTAAATGTTGATCAAGTAGCCACAGCGGCAGGGGATGGAGTAATGCCTTTGCAAATTCTAGGTGCAGATATGGAGACTAACAGTACCAGTCCTGGAAATGCAGTTTCTGAAAATCCTTCAGGTCTTAGAAATAATAGAACTTGGAGGAGATGTGAGAGGAGTATTGTTTCTGGTCAGATGTTTGGGATGGAGGGGGCTAAGCAGGATCCTATCAAAAGAAAGAGAGGTAGACCGAGCTCAGAGGTATTGGGGGAGAAGAGGATGGAGAAGTTAGAGGGTGGAAACTCTGGTAAAAAGAGCAAAAGAGAAGGAGCTAAGGTGGGGGTAGCCAGCCTGGAATGGCCCCAAGGTGACCAATGTTAGCTCAGGTGTGGAACTGTAGAGGGTTGGGTGGACCCTGTACAGTTCCCCAATTGAAGGAGTCTATAAGACTCCACCACCCAGCTTTTATTTTTTTATCTGAAACCAAAAAATCCAAAGGGTTTGCTAAGTCTGTTTGCAGGAAGTTGGGGTTTGTAGATAGATGGGTTTATGTTGATCCTGTTGGTATTAGAGGGGGTATGCTATTACTTTGGGAGAGCAAAGTGGAGATCAAACAAATGATATGCTCTGAGTTCTGTAATGAGGTTGAATTCAAAGAAGATTGTGCCAGTGAATGGGTGTGGATTATTTTTGTATGCATAAGTACTGATAGAAATACCAGACAGAATCAATGGAGGTGGTTGGAGGAGGCTAGAGGGAAGTGGGAGCCAACATGGATGATCACAGGAGATTGAAATGATATTTTGTCGAGAGAAGACAAGAGAGGGGGTAGGGAGAGATCAGAAAGTAGTATGGTGGGCTTCAGAGACTTTGTGGCTAATATGGGGATGCAGGAGGTCAGGCTAAAGGGTTATCCATTTTCTTGGGGCAATAACAGAGACCTTGAGGGTTTTGTGGAAGAACAGCTGGACAGAACTTTTGTTTCTATGGATTGGCTGATAAGGTTTGATCATACAAATGTTACTAATCTGTTGAGAACAGCCTCAGATCATATGATGATGCTAATAGAGAATAAGGCTGCCAAGCAAAACCATCAGAGAAGATTTATGTTTGATAAAAGATGGGTTTCTATGGATGGTATAGCAGGAGTGATTGAAAAGGTGTGGGCTGAGAAGGCTGATGGCACTCCTATGTTTCAGGTGAAAAGTAAAATCAAGTCAACTAGATTGGCATTGAGATAGTGGGATTGGCAACACAAGCAGAATAGAGCTGCTGAGATAGCAAAGTTATCTGAGAAGCTGGAAGGGATGAGAGGTGTGGAAGGAGTGCAAAATTGGGAGGAGTGGAACAAAATCAAAAAAGAGCTGGAGAATGCTTACTGTGCTGAAGAAATTTATTGGCAACAAAAAGCTAGGGTGTCTTGGCTTAAAGCAGGGGATAAGAACACGAAGTTCTTTCACGCATATACCCTACAAAGAAGAAATACAAATGCTATCAATCGATTGATTGGAGAAGGGGGTGTGGTGGCTGAAACTGAGAAGGATATAGAGGACATGGTTTGTGATTTCTATGAAAAACTGTTCATGTCTGATGGGTCTTGTGGGGTGAGGAGCTGTTGCAGGGAATTCCTCAGTCAATTTGCTTGTCTATTAATAATGATCTAGTAGCCCCTGTGGATGAAGAATGCATTAAGCAAGCTCTGTTCAGCCTCAATCCAAACAAAGCTCCGGGAGAGGACGGTATGACCCCTCTTTTCTTTCAGTCCTTCTGGTCTATTTGTAAAGATGATCTTCGTGCTGCTATTTTTAGCTTTTTTGAGTCTAACATGATCCTGAAATCTTGGAATCACACTGTGATTACTCTGATTCCTAAATGTTTGAAACCTTTATCTCTGAAGAATTTTCGGCCTATTAGTTTGTGTAATGTGGTGTATAAGGTGATTTCAAAAATTCTCTCCTCTAGAATTAAAGGGTGTCTTGAGTCTTGTATTTGTGAGCTGCAAGCTGCTTTTGTGCCTCAGAGACAACTTATGGACAATGTGGTCATTGCTCATGAGGTTTTTTATTTTTTGAATAGGCATAGGTCTGGTCCTCATTCTTATATGGCAGTTAAACTCGATATGGAGAAAGCTTATGATAGAGTTGAATGGGGGTGTGTGAGGGATATTATGATCTAGATGGGTTTTCATCCTAGATTTGTGAAGTGGGTTTTAGTGTGCATTTCTTCTTCTGTTTTCTCTTTCAATATTAATGGGAGGGTTTGTGGGTTAGTGAAGCCTTCGAGGGGTTTGAGACAAGGTGACCCCTTGTCTCCATATATTTTTTGATTGTTTCTGAGGTCTTATCTGCTTCCATTCATAATTCAGTGGGGAAGGGTAGATTCAATGGTATTAAAGTGGCTAAGTGGAGTCCTCTTCTTACTCACTTACTTTTTGCGGATGATACTTTGTTATTCTGTAAGGCCAATGTGGATCATGCTAATGAGATTCTTTCTGTGTTGGATAAGTATAAGGCTTTTACTGGCCAACTGGTCAACTTGCAGAAATCTTCCTTGTTTTTCAGCAAAAACACTGCTGTGGGTATTCAGGAGAACATTTGTGGGATTCTGAGGGGTATCAAAATTCAAAGATCTACCAGATATCTAGGGCTTCCTCTGGGTATGGGTAGATATAAAAAAGAAACATTCTCTTTTGTGGTTGAGGCTGTGCAATGCAGGATCAAAAGTTGGAAGAATAAATTTCTGTCTACAGCTGGGAAAGAAGTTTTGATCAAGGCAGTCCTTAATGCCCTTCCTGTATTTGTCATGACATGCTTTCAACTTCCTCAGTGTATTTGCAAAAAGATTGCTCAATTGTGTGCTGACTTTTGGTGGAGCAAAGGTGAAGACCAGAAGAGAGGGCTGCATTGGAAAGCTTGGAGAGATATTACTTTGCCTAAAGAGCTGGGTGGACTGGGGTTTCAAGATGTTAAACTCTTCAATCAGGCTTTAATGCTTAAGCAGCTCTGGAGAATTTTGACAATGCCAAACCTTCTGGTGAGTAGAGTTTTGAAGCACAGGTATTTTCCTAAGTCAGAACTCTTAGACTGTGTGAAAAAACCAAATGCATCCTGGCTATGGAGTTGTTGGTTGACTGTATTGCCTCAGCTGAAATTGGGTGTGAAGGTGGAAATTCGAGATGGGGCTGATACTAAACTACTGGACCCTAACTGGTTGTGTAATGGGGAAGTGAATCTGAAGACAGGGATAGATGGAGGTAGCATGAGGGTAACAGACTTGTTAACTGCTGATGGAAGGAGGTGGAATGTGGAAAGGTTGAAGCAGCTGTTTGAGGAGGAAGAGTGCAACAATATTCTGAAAATTAAAACCTTGAATCCTGACTTGGCTGATAGAATCATTTGGAACTTTGATACTAAAGGCAGATTCACTGTGGCTTCTTCATATGCTCAATTGATTCTTGAGAAGAGTCATAACATTGCTAAGCCAGAAAGTAGTAAGGTTGTGGAAATGAACATGAAAGCTAGAGGGAGGTGCTGGAAGATGAGAGTTAAAGGGAAGCTTAAACACTTCATTTGGAGGTGTTTCACTGGAACTCTTCCAGTAAACTGCAATGTGGTTAAGAGGGGAGTTCAAGTAGAGGTAAGATGCCAAGGGTGTGGAGAGGAAGATAAAACTACAGAGCATATACTATTCAAGTGCAGCAGAGCTCAAAAAATATGGAAGATGGCTCCAGTTTCTTGGTCTTATGATCATAACAGCAGTGGGGATTTCAAGTCATGGTGGTGGTGGATTAGCTCATTGCCTAAGAGTGATTGTGCTGAGATGAGAATCCAACTGACCACCTATATTCTGTGGTGGCTGTGGAAGTCCCGTAATTTATGGGTCTTTGAACATGTGTGGTTGCCTGAAAAGTTAGTGCTGCAAATGCTATGATAGAGTGGGAGGAATTCAGTAAGGTCTAGCTTTGTGTGCTGGGGCTGTGGGTAAGGTAGTAGGCTCTGAGGCAGTGGTGCCTTACTTCAGCCCTGGGAGTGTTTTTTATTTGGTGGTGTGTGCGTGGAGGTTGCAGTTGTTGTTTCTATGTTTTTTCTTTCAGTGTTTCCTTTGTAATTTCTGGTGTTTTGGGCTTGTTTCTTTTGGTCTTGTGAGGGCTGTGGTGAGTTGAGGGAGGGCTCTACTTAATTGTAGCCTTCTTCTTCTTTTTATGTGTTTTTAGTCCATACTTGGTATGGGTCTCTCTCTGGTCTCTGCGATTGGTGTAATAGGGGTGTTCCCCTTGGACTTCTTTTTTTGTTTATGGAGTATTTTTCTATCGTTTGGAAAAAAAATAAGAAATACAGGTTTGGAGATATTAACATCTAGCATAATTGAGTTGTTGGAGAATGACAGTAGCTCATGACTAAGGTTACTATTTTAACATCCAAGCATAGTTGGTGGACACGTGTTTTTATGTATTTTATAAGGATAAATCCTTTATCTCCCACTTGTGTGTGTTTTCCTCCTTTCTCCATATAGATATATATTAGTATATGTTTTGAACAAGTGGTACCTCAGATTACTACATACGTTTCAAATATCCACCTTTAACTAAGCCAAATTTTGAGAGAAAACGAGAAGACTAAGAGGAAATCTTTTCTTCCATTTTTCCTTTGATCTTTCATATAGCGTATCATTGGAGTGGAGAAGATTTTGATTTTTATAATCACTTAGCATTTCATAAATATATGTTCTCCACACTTTGCCAAAAATTCAAGAAAACCGAGATAGATAGTTAATAGTCGAGGGAAGCGCGCACGCCTACCGAGCAGTCACGAGCGGAAGCACGAAGCCTAGCCTTATGACGAGCAATCGAAGGGGTACATTTATATTAACCCTCTTTTAGTGTTTATGTGATCATTTTATTTAAGTCATGTGTAAATCATGTTGTTAAGTCCATTAAGGTTGTCATATTGTACTCGGACGTGCCATATAGGCCTTTCCGAGCCATGTAAATTTCTAATCGAGCACTTCTGAGCAATTTATGTATTTCCGGTCATTATATGTCATATTAAGTTAAGTCATGTAGCCATTGTCGAAATCAGTTGTCGGACGACTGATAGGTTTGGTCAGAGTTGTGGGTTACGCATATAGCGCACTCCTCGACTCGCACAAACCCAATCAAGCCATTTTAAATGACATCCATAATATCTCGAGCATTATGTGC
>CACSLK010027796.1:1648-24265 GCA_902706635.1 Striga hermonthica
TCTCTCTCTCTCTCTCTCTCTCTCTCTCTCTCTCTCTCTCTCTCTCTCTCTCTCTCTCTCTCTCTCTCTCTCTCTCTCTCTCTCTCTCTCACAGAGACGCACACACAAAAACACATAACACACATTTTCCTGTCCACCGGCAGCCCACATCTCGGTCGTGCCGCGGTCCGCCACCGCAATTAGTCCGTCGGTCCTGGCCGACGTTGGTGCCAGAGCTGTTGCCGCCACAATACGTCAACTCTGGCCTGAAGCTTCTCTGCCGGCGAGAGATCCATGTATGCGGCGATTATCTGTTCGTGAAGCTTCTATGTCGGCGAGAGATCCATGCCGACGGCGATTATCTGTTCGAGAAGCTTCTCTGCCCGGAGGAAGAAATGCGACTGTGCTAGCCCAACTCGTCGCTGGAGTTTAGAAATCATATGAATCTGCCAAAAAAATTGCGTCCGAGGAAGATGAATCGGGTGTTGGGTCTCAGGAGGCAACTGGACTGCCATTTCTGTGACGGCGACATGACCGGCGGGACGGTGGCGGGTGGAATCTGACGACGGGCTGAGTGTTGTGAAACGTTATTGGGATGGGGACTTTTAATTGAAAATTTGACAAGTTTCGGGGACCTATATGCAATTTCAAAACTTTGGGTATATTGCAATTTAGTAACTGAGGCAAATTTGTAATTTATTAATAATTTAACATACACAACAATAATAAATAAAAAACACAATAAGGTGCAACTTGATATACATTAATGTGCAACGTGTTTAACAATATTGTGCACGATTCCAGTTGCTACTGTGCAATTTGAATCGGCCGAACTTTTGTTCCAAAACCAATTTAAAACTAAATCGACATAATAAGTTTATTTGATCGGTTAATTGAATCAGTGAAAATAATTGAATTAAAATATTATTTTGTAGTCTAATAAACAACTAAAACAAATGAAATTTAAAATTTTAGAGTGATAAAAAAAATAATAAATAAAAATAAAGGTAAAGCAACTAATCTAAATGCAGCTTAAAATTTCGAACTGAAAATTTCTACATAATGGACCTAATTTGTCGGGTAACATAAATAACCAAAATAGCCGACATAAATTATATTATATATTATACAAAAAAAACATGATTAGTATTTAATATTTTTTATTTAAATTTTTATATTATTTTTTATTAAACATTAATATATAGTAAACCGCAATATACTGGGCAATCTAACCGTTATTAAGATGTGATTCGTCCAACAATATGGTGCACTGTGTCGGTTTGTATTGTGCATATTGAACCAACCAAAATTTTTTCCCAATCAAACTGAAAATGAGCATAATTAATTAATTTATTCTGATTGGTTAACTAAATCATTCTAAATCATCGAAATAATTTGTTATTTATATTAAGATTATATTTAATGTCTTTATAATGTTATTTACTATTTCTTATATTGTTGTTGGTTAAAAATATCAAGTTCGATTGGTTTCGTTATTTATTTGGGCGATCTTATAGTCGTAATAAAGTGCAAATTTTATTTTATATAGTGCAATGTATGTTTTATAAAGTGCAAAGTGTTAATGTTTAAAGTGCACTCCTACATTTGGTATGTTAGCATGCTTGCATTTTGTTTGGACAAATGATGTGATGTGTGCTAAAATATTATGTAGATTAATTTTTGAGATTTACGTTGTGTGGTATTTTGGTGGGAACTATTAACGTTAATCGTGGAGTGTGACAATAGAATGTAGCTTATTGTGTTTATAAAGTGCAACGTGTTGTTTTATAAAGTGCAACAATTAATTCTATAAAGTGCGCTAGTTTATACGATCCCGGATAAGTTATGTGTATTTTTTTTTTTTGCCAAAACGATAGGAGAATTATATAGAACTCAAATAAAAGAGTACAACCAAACAACCGACAACGAAAGGAAAACATGAGAGGCACGCAAACAATGCGGCCTAGAACCTCAAAGCAACTAAGAGAGAAAGAAACTATGAACCTACCCACTGCCACAAGGCCTAGCTAGGATACAATGCTTCCAATAAAAACAAAACAAACAAAGGAAAAAAAAACCAAACAGAAAACAAACTCAAGCACTAATAGCATCATAATAGTCTTTCCAGTCTTCGAGGGCAGCCTTGATAACTACATGGACTGGCATGAGAGTATTTTGGAAGACCCAAAGGTTCCTAGACTTCCAGAGCCACCATAACAAGTAAGTGGACAACTGGATTCTAGCTTCAGCCACCTCAGTATGTTTAAGAGTGCAGGGTTGGTGCCACCACATCTTGAATGAGTGTTTGAGATGATTCAGCCCATCCCATTGTACAGGAGCCAAGTCCCAAATTCTGCAAGCTCTGGAGCAATAAAAGAAGATGTGTTCAATAGTTTCTGAACCATCACCACAGATAGAGCAAATGTTGTCCACCATCACCCCTTTCTGGATTAAATTTGTTGTAACAGGTAAGGTGTTAGACAGACATTTCCAAATAAAATGTTTGAGCTTGCTCTGGATGTGAAATTTCCAACTCCTGAGAAGGTGAGTCTGGGTAGTAGTTGAGTTGGAGCTGGTTTCAGGAATATCAAGCTTAAGAATTTTCTGGGAAGTCAGGTAAGTATAAGTACTGGAGACAGAGAAGCAGCCTTTAGCATCAAGCCCCCAGAAGTTTCTATCAGCTCTGTTAGGATTGAGAGAGTTGATATGCAGGATTGCTTCACTGTCTTGGGCATTGAAGAGTTGCCTAACCAACCATTTATTCCAACCATGACCATGAGAAAGAAGAAGCTCCTTAACCAAGGTCAGATTCCCTCTAGCAATGTTCAGCATGTCACGCTTAGGCTTGTTGAGATTAGGAACCAATTTGAAGTCCTCTATTTTTGTAGATGCCCCATTCCTAATTTCAGTCATGAACCCTTTGGCAAAAACCGGCATGACAGACATCCAACTATTCCACATCCAAGATCCCTGAGAAGATTTTTTAGCATGAAGGAGGCTGTCATCTGAAAAATATCTATCTTTAAGCACCTTGCTGACCAAGAGGTCATGGTTAGTTGCAATTCTCCAAGGCTGCTTGCAGAGAAGAGCCTCATTGAACAGTCTGATGTCAAGAAAGCCTAGGCCACCTTTTGCTTTAGGAAGGGAAAGAAGTTCCCACCTCTTCCAGTGAATACCTTTGTTGTTATCATCTCCAGAGTGCCACCAAAATTGAGCACACAGTCTAGTAAGCTCTGAGCAGATTGAGTTGGGAACCTTAAAACATGACATGGTGAATATAGGGAGTGCTTGAATCACTGATATGATTAAGACTTCTTTGCCTGCTGCTATCAGAAGCTTAGACTTCCAGTTTTGCAGCTTTCCTTTAAAGGACTGAATGAGATAGTCAAGAACTTCTTTTTTCGATCTTCCAGTGCCAAGAGGGAGGCCTAAGTATCTGGTGCTCCTATGGGATGTGATGCCATTAAGGGCAGAGCAAATTAAATTCTGCAGAGGGAGTGGAGTGTTCCTGCTGAAAAAAATGCCTGATTTAAGAAGATTAACTTGCTGACCAGTGAAAAGTCTATATTTTTCCAGCAGAGAAAAGAGTAAATTAGCTTGATCAATCCCAGCTTGGCAGAAAAACAGAGAATCGTCCACAAATAAGAGATGTGAAAGAGTAGGACCATTCTTAGAGAGTTTTAGGCGCCTTGGTTCTGAGCATCCAAAATTAGGGCAGAGAGTAATTCAACAACAATGATGAAGAGGTAGGGGGAAAGTGGATCCCCTGCCTAATTCCCCTAGAAGGTGAGATGTATCCACTGACAGTGCCATTCACGTTGAAAGAAATTGTGGTAAAGGAGACACAAGCCATTATCAAGTTGACAAAGGAGGCATGAAAACCCATCTGCAGCATTATTGTTTTGATACTTTTCCATTCCACACAATCAAAAGCTTTCATAATGTCAAGTTTCAAGTCATGAAGAAATTTTTACCTGCGGTGTGTCTGTTCAAAACATGAAAGGCTTCCTGGGCCAGGACCACATTGTCCATGAGTTGTCTGCCTTTGATGAAGGCAGATTGATAAGGGCTAATACATAATTGCAAGAAATCCTTAAGCCTCTGAGCAAGAACTTTGGACAAGATTTTGTAAACCACACTGCAGAGGCTGATTGGCCTGAAGTGCCCTAGATTAACTGGATGTGGGATTTTAGGAATCAGAGAGAGAATAGTATGGTTCCAGTAACTTAGGAGAGCTCCAGTTTGGAAGAAGCTGAGAATGGCAGCCATGAGATCAGACTTAATGGTATCCCAACAATGCTGGTAGAAGAGTGCACTCATCCCATCTTCTCCTGGAGATTTATCAGGGTGTAGAGAAAAGAGGGCTTCTTTCACTTCCTTCTCATTGACAGGTCTCAAAAGCTCTTGGTTCTTCTCCTCAGTAATTGTTTTGGGGATAAGGTGGAGTATAGAGTCTTCATCCCAACTTCCTTCGATAGAGAAAAGCCTAGCATAGAAATTAGAGATATGCTGCTCAATGTCTTGTTGGGTGGTGAATTCTATACCTTGAGGAGATAGGAGTCTAGTGATAGCATTGAGATTTCTTTTCTGCTGAGTGTAAGCATGGAAGAATTTGGTGTTGCCATCTCCATCTGTAAGCCACTTCAATCTAGACTTCTGCTGCCAGTGTTGTTCTTCAAGAGTGTGAGCTTTTTCAAGCTTTTTTCTAGTTGAGTTCCAAAGATCCCAATTGATATTGTTTCTGTCAGATCTCAAAACTTCAAGTTTCCTGGTAAGTGTCACTATGAGTTGCTGATTTTTGGACTTGAAGCTGGAACTCCATTGGAGAAGAGCAATTCTAGTACATTTGATTTTCTCTTTAAGCCTGAAAAAGGGTGTGCCATCACAAGGGGTGTCCCAAGATTTTTGAACTATATCTGAGAAGTCTGCCCTGGAGATCCATCTCCTATCAAAGTGGAACCTGGATTGCTTTTTACTTTGTGTTTGCCCCAAATCTAATAAGAGCAAGGCATGATCTGAGGCACTTCTGATGGAAGTGGAAACATTTGCATTTGGAAAAAGTAAGATGCCATTCAAGAGATGCAAAGGCCCTGTCCAACTTCTCTTCCACAAATCCTTCATCCATTCTGAGGTTGCACCAAGTAAATTGGGAGCCTTTCATATGAACTTCTTCCATTTCCATCTGATTGATAAAAGAATTAAAGCCACTGAAAGAAGAAGCAGGTCTGATATTACCCCCAGATTTTTCATCCATAGAGCACAAGTCGTTCCAGTCTCCTATAGCAAACCAATTTGAGCCCCACATACTTTTATCATCTTCCATCTCGACCCATTGAGAAGCTCGAATCTGTCTACAGGGGTTAAGATAAACAAAGACAGCCCATTGGGGAGCAAGAGAGGCCATTTTAAATTCCACAGCAATATAGAATTGCTTACAGTGAATCTGCATTACAGTAACATTAGGGTTCCAAAAAAGTAATAAACCCCCACTAAGGCCGATAGGGTCAACAGCAACTATACTAATTACAAAAGCCCAACTTTTTAACTACAGACTTGACAAAAGCTGGAGGATTTTTAGTTTCTGACAGAAAAAAGAAAGTTGGGTGATGAGTTCTAATTGACTCTCGAATTTGGGAAATTGTAGAGGGCCCACCAAGCCCTCTACAATTCCACACCGCAGCTAGCACTGATCACCAAGGTGCCATTCCTGGCTGGCAACCACCACTTTATCAGAGTTCAGTTTCATTTTCTTATTATCAGTCTGACCTGGATCTTGGTCCTCTAGCTGTTGAGAGATAGAATCTTCTTCTGGCCTTAGCCTCTTAGCGGAAATTTCCTTATCAATGAAAATTGGTGTTGCTGGCTCTCTTTGGAGTCTACCATCCTTTGATTTGCTTCTTCTCCAGGTTCTGTTGGCCCAGCTTTAAGGGTGATATTAGATTGGACTGGAGCTGCAATGTAGTAATCAGCTGCAATCCCATCAGTGTCCATAGCCTTTGAGGATTCAATTATTTGCAAGTTTGTATCCTCCAAAAATTCAGGTTGAGAGGAATGGGAAGTGGGATTGGGGAGTGGAACAACCAAGTCGCTCCTGGCATCAAGAGGTGGCATTTGAGGGGATGGTTCTGGGATCTCCAAGTCTCTAGCAGGAACTTGGACTATATCAGTGGCAGGTGATTTAGAGGGCCTGAAGTTGCCTTGATTGGATGTTGAGGCTTCCGTATCTAGATTCTGTTGATGGGTAGACTCCCCTTGCATCATAACAATTTGATTACTCTCCTCAGCCAGACTCTTGGATGATTTAAAGGGAGATTGTTGATCAGGAGCTGTAGTACTAAGTGATTTGGGGCTTCTGGGTTCAGATTTAAAGGGAGATTGTTTATCAGGAGCTGTAGAGAGGATATCCTGTTGCTTATTAGCACAACTTCTTTCCAGGTGCCCAATAAGACCGCAGTAGTGGCACATACTGACAAGCTTTTCATACTTAAAGCAAATCGTCTTTAACTGATCCCCCAACCTAATGGTAGCACATCTAGGTATTGGTTCTGAGATATCAATGGAAACTAAAAGGCGAAGAATATTTCCTCCATTACTTCCTGCTCCCACCACAACAACGTTTTTGAGCTGTTTGAAAACTGATCCCAACTTTAGGCCAACCGCTGTACTCAACCAGTTGAGAGGAATATTATAAACTTGAACCCAGAAGAGAACCTCCTGGAAAATAGGATGATTGATTGAGAGACCATCACGCCATTCGGTTAGAATGAGGTGCTGATTATCAAAGTTCCAATTTGTGCCTTTTGCAACTCTTTCTTTGTCATCTATACATTGAAATAAGAACTGGAAATAGTTGTGGCCTAATTCCTTGACCTCCATAGGAAGACATAATCGCCAAATGTTAGACATGGCTCGCTTAATACCTACCCAGTTGGCCTTGCGGTCACCTATGATTTTTCTGAAGAGGCTGCGCTGGCAAATTTCTGCACTTGGCTTAATATCCTCCTGTCCTATGTCAATAACCGGGGCTTCACGCTCAGATAAGGAGAAGCTATGAAGACGCTCAGAGAGATCTTCATCTTGTCCAATACACGAGGGAGATCCCATTAGAGACTACAAAATCCCCAAATCAGGAACCCTAATCGGCCAATAACCCCAAAAGGGAAAAAAAGGTCCACAAAAAACCCAGTACCGAAGAAGCTAACAAAGACGGAAACAAGATGAAGAAGAACGAGAAAAATGGGAAGCGAAGTGGATCAAATCAAGAAGACGATGAAGGAAGATTTCGCTCTCCACGAGAGAATAATTTCGCTCTCCACGAGAGAATAAATAATGATTCACAAGTTATGTGTATTCAAAAGCTAGTTTTAATAGATATAATTGTACATTGAATTGACCTAAATACTTAAAAATACTTATTATTTATTATTATAAATTATATTCGATATTAAACTTATTTAATATTTTACATTATTGTTTGTTGAAACTAAATAATATATGTATGTTGGAATATAAAATAATTTAGTTATATAGTTCAGTCAGATTTTTTATTTTTTATTTGTAAAAATATTTGAAACCGAAACGAACTAACCAAAATTTTAATATATGTGAAATGCCCAATGTGGTGTTAGTGTGAGTTCTCGAATGTATTAATGTAGGCTATGTCTAACATTATTGTGAAATGTGATAGACACTAACGTGAACTAACCGAAACTAGTTTATTTGTTTAATATTTGATTTCTTTATTGTGAAAATAATTTTATATTTATATCAAAATCATATTTAATATGTTAATAATTATATATATTATTTTTATATTATTTTAGGTTGAAAATTTTTTAGTTCGGCCGATTTCGATTCTTATTGTGTAATCTGATAGTGTGTTAAAGTGCAACAGATTGTTTTGTAAAGTGCAACGCGTTGCTTTATAAAGTGCAACATATTAGTGTATATAGTGAACTACTGTAATTTTGGTACGTTGACATGCTCATGTTTTATGTGGATAAATGATTTGATTGATGTTGAAGTATTATGTGTATCCGTTTTTTAGATTTATATTGTGCGTTATTTTGGCAGAACATGATTCACTTCAATTGTAGAGTGCGATAATAAAGTGCAACACGTTGTTTTATAAAGTGTAACGTGATGTTTTATAAAGTGCAACTCGATGTTATATAAATTGCACTAATTTATATATGATCACGTATAAATTATGTGTTTTTTGAAATCTATAATTCATAGATATAATTGTACATAGAATTAACCTAAATAATTTAAATAAATTATTATTAGAAGTTATAAAATTCTATTTATTGTTTTAATATTTTTATATACTATAATTTTACATATTAAATTTTTTAATTAACATGCATTTATGAGAATAATGCAAATTTAATACACAACTACATTTTATTTATATTTATTACTATTGTTATTTATTTTGGATTAAAAGGGTAAAATACAACAAATTACACAAATTAAAAGGGTAAAAATACCGAAAAAAAAACATCAATTCCACCATTTGAATTCTAACCAAATACACAGAAATTAAAGAAGAAACACAGCAACTAAAAAGATCCACAGCCTAACAACAATTGAGAAAGAAACTATTGCAAAAGCTCAGTTCAATTCCCCCGCAACGGTCCAACCCAGAAAATTTAGTGGCCATCCCAATGAGTTGACCGATAACCAATTTACGATATTGTTAAATTAACTTAAATTGCATATCAATCCTTTTGGATTACCTAATTTTCACAAAGCATCCCACCCCCAAATTGGCCAATTCTCGACGACAACGACGAGCACGCCGTGAATTGTTGCTCCGCCAGGAGGAAGGAGGCCGCCGTTGTGAGCACCATCTTCGGTGGGTCGCGTTCGAGGTGATCGGAATCGGAATCCTTCAACGGACGTTCACCTAAATTTTCAGGAGCGGGGGCCGGCGGTGTCCGCAGAGAGCGGACGGAAGAGCGGCGGCGCCGTCGGACGGTCGGTGGCGGACTGACGGTGGGTTGATGTGTGTCGAGCCGTGACAGTGTGTATGTCGATTTTCTCTCTCTCTCTGTGTGTGTGTGTGTGTATATGTGTGTATGTGTGTGTGAGAGAGAGAGAGAGAGAGAGATAGAGATAGAAAGAGAGAAAGAGAGATAGCGAACGAGCTTCAGATAGCGGGCGGACGGGCTGTGCTGGCAGCGGACGGGCGGTAATGCCGGCAGTGATTATGTGTGTGTGTGTGTCGATTTTGTCTGTCTGTGTGTGGACTGTGTGTGTGTGATTTGTATGCGTGTCTGGGAGAGAAATAGAGTATGGGGTGGGGTTGCAGGTTGGTGGGGTGGGGTTGGTTGGCATGTGCATTCATGTGGAATGGACCCACGTTTTGGGGTATTGTGTTGAAAATTACAACATTACCCTTAATGAATGTACAATTTTAGTTTTTTTTAGCCATTAGATCATCCAATCTAATGGCCACGATTTATGCTTATTTCTTTCATTGAGAACCATTCTCATGTGAACCCAACCGAATATATATATATATAGTGTATACCAGTGTATATATATACAGTGTATATATACAGTGCATATACAGTGTATATATATATATTATATATAGGATTGGGATCATATGAGAATAAGGAATAATGAAAGAAATGAGAATGAATATAGATCATTAGATCCATCAAGTTAACGATCAAGATTAAGTCAAACATTAATAATGTCAGTCAAACAGGTTGTGGCAATTTCGTAATTAAATGGTCATATTGTGGTCAAATTTAAGCATTTGACCACTATTAAGGATATATTAGTCATTACAATTTTTTCATCTCACCTAGTGGCCCCACCCAACCCACCGTATCTCTCTCACACACTAACACATATCTCTCATCTCACGCACAGGCGCAGACACAGTCCACCAGATACACCACCTCCACCTCCGACCGACGACTTCCGACCGCCTCCATCAACACATCGCCCGTCTCCGTCACCCAAGAACCAACCACCACAGCCCGCCACCAACCACCAACAACCTCGACACCAACCTCCACCAGCACCGACACCAAACACCACCAGCCCCGCCCTCAACCACCACCAGACCTGCCCCAGCCGAGAACATACATGCCGCAGCATAGCACCATCGCCACCCGCACAACCGCCATCTGCAATTATCGATTACCAATACCTACTCGCTCTGCCGTCGATCTCCGTCACGAATACCCCGTACCGTTCATCTCCTCCCTGTGTGTCGCCGATCGATTTCATATCTCCAATTTTCGGCCAAAACGATATCCCGGCTCAATCGAGCACCTCCGGCAAATAAATTGTTTCGACAGCGGAGATTTTGAAGGGCGCAGGGATGACAACTTTTTATTTTTTTTTTTTCATACTGAACTGTGAAATCGATTTGGGGATGCAATTGATTTGGATTTTCGGGTGGGTAAATTACTGAGGTAGATTACAATTTTTATTTTTAAAAAAAACCTTTAATTATAATATAAATTAATTAATGCTTTAATTATATTATCCTAGTTAAGAACTTAATAAATATAAAACATTGATAATTAATTTTTTTATTTAAAAAAAAAAACCAACATCAGACATAATAACCAAATCCTAAATTTAAAAAGAATTAAATCGACGTATAAAATTTTGCCATTGTGAACTCCGACAGTCATTAACGTGCAATTTGTCATATATATCATGCACGGGTTTTGTTGTTATTGTGCAGTCTGAACCGATAGAAAATTCGTTCCAAACGATTGAACGTGAACCAAATTTACTTGATTTATTCGGTCGGTCAACCGAATTATCTAAATTAAAATAATGTTTTAGTTATTTACATTTAGTATTTTTATAATTTAATTTTATTTAATATTTTCATATTATTATACCGAAATCAATAATATGCACTCTCATATATACACAAATGTGCATTTAGTCTATCATTATTTTGGTCGCGGAGGTGGTGGAAGAGCTCGAGGGCCATGGCCAATTGGTCGACAACATTAAGGTCGACAACATTAAGGTCGACGGAGGAGATGACAATGGATTTGGAGGCGCCATAAGCTCCGACGCGGCGGCGGATAAACCAGCTCAGGTACCACGGTGACGCCGGCTGCAACGCGGACAATGGTGCCATGAACTTTTTCTTGGAGGTTGGAGATGGTGAAGGGAGGTTGTGTTGATTTGGTGGGCTAGTATTGAAAATTAGATAACTTTTAGGGGCATATTTGGAATTTCATTATTTTTAGTATATTACATTTAGGTCTTGGGTACAATTTGTAATTAATATTTTAGTATTTTCATTTTGATATGGGATATTATATACACAAGGCTAAACCGGTCTGCTTGGCCGGTCGAGAAGGTTAAACCAAGAGGGAGTCAAGCCAAAAGGCGGGAAGATCGAACATTCAGGTAATCGACCAGGCAGATGGTCGACCAACCCATCGCTCGACCAGATACACGATCGAGCAACCTCAACAGGTCGATCGCTTCGAGGAACCAACAGTCGACCTAGTCATGGGCGCGTGTATCACGTGCGCGCGTAAGAGCCTCTAACTGAATCTCAGGAGAATATTTACCTTATGTGCAGGGGGGACACGTGTCGACAATGTATTGGGTGATAGCGATAACCACCTCTGACAGCTCCCAACGCCCCGCGCCACCTCTGACATGTGCGCGGCGTGTCAGAGTACGGACGGGCAGCTTGGGCAGCCAGCTCATCCTTATCCGGGCAGCTATTAGGGCAGGTATCTCACCCCTATATAAAGGGGGTGAGCCTTTCTCCCTTAACACATTCTATTTTCCATACTTCATTTCAGTATACTCATACACATACTGACTTAAGCATCGGAGGCTCTTCACCGAACACAACCCCCGGTGTGAGAGTTATTTGCAGGTTTCCGGCGTTCTACCGACGAGGACAAGAACCGATCTATCCCGAACCGGACCAGGACGCTTACGCTTGCATTATTGGAGCCATCTGTGGGGATTCCTTGTTCAAAAAGTTGTGTTTGAAGCTCAGCTATGGCGGACGGAATTCCTAAAAACTTGCAGTCGACGTTCGACGAAGCATGGATGACGACCATGCCGTTGGGGCACGACCCTCCTCCGGGTTTTTCCGGCCTATCGCAGACTCCGATCACTCCCGCACTTATCCTTCAAGGTGTAGGAGTAAAGACGGCGATTCCCAGAGGAGATGCCAGCTCCAGTCGGTGCCAGGAGGCTCGTGTAGCAGCAGCAGCGGCGATGCCACCACCACCACCACCAGATCCAACAGAAGGGCAGGGAGGAGTGATGGCGCAAGGAGGAGTGCCACCACAGGCAGCCGTACAAGCCCCCGGCCAACAAATGGTGGCGATGACCCGAGAAGAGATGCAGAGGATAGCAGCGGCCGTGGCGGTGCAGGCGGTGCAGCAAGTCGCGAGTCATACATCTCATGCCACCACTGCGCCGACCACGGTGGCCGGAAGCCAGGATGAGGATGTGTCTAGTTATGGAGAAGGAGGAGCTGGAAGAGATCGGGCAATGGAGAGGATGGCGGAGCAGTTGCGCCAGCTGCAAGACAAGGTGGAGGGGAGGCCAGAGAGGAGAGCTCGAGCACATCCCTTTTCAAGGGAGATTCTCGCTGCTCCATTGCCAAATAATTTCAAAGAGACCAACTTGGTGTATGATGGGTCATCTGACCCATCGAGGCATGTGAGGACCTTTGAAAATATGGCTGTGTTGCATGGGTACTCTAATTTTGTTTACTGCAGAGCATTTTTATCGACCCTGTGTGGAGGAGCACTCGATTGGTTTCATCAGCTTCTCCATGGGTCGATCGCGAGCTTTGAGGACTTTACTGGCAAGCTTATCAATCAATATTCGAGCGCGGTGGTGCAGGAGAAAATGTATTTGACTTTGATGGCGATGAGGCAGGGGGAGAAGGAATCATTGAAGAAGTATGTTGCTCGATATAACCAAACATGTTTAGAGGTGCACTCGGCTTCGGACGAGGTGAAGGCGGGTGGATTGATAAGGAGTCTTCGAGCAGGGCCTTGTCGAAATTCCCTGGCAAAGACCCCTGCTCGATCATATGAGGATGTTATGAAGCGGTGCAGGAAGTATATTAACTTGGAGGAAATGGAGATGGAGTTTGCAAAGCTGGAGGGAGTGGCTCGACCAGAGCCAAAAAGGAGAAAAGTCCGCAGAGGGGGAGATCGCCGAGGAGAAATTCGCCCAAATGGAGTGGGCAGAAGAGGGAATCACCCCGAAGAGAGAGTCGAGACTCGAAAAGGGAGAAGAGAGATGAGTGGCAGAGGAGGCCGATGTTGTTCGAGAGACAGAGATACCACACTTTTACGCCCTTGAGGAAAGACATGACAGAGGTCCTCAAGGCCATGGAGCAGAAGATGCCGAGTGAGGATGTGACTTGGCCGAAGACGAGGTTTACAGGCCCAATTCGACCTAGGTCGGATATTTACTGTCACTTTCACCGAGATTATGGTCACACTACGGAGAATTGCAGACATTTGAAAGATGAGATCGAGAGGCTGAATCGAGCGGGATATTTGAAAGAATTTGTGTATCACGACAGGGTGAAAGGGAAAGGAAGGAGAAGGTGTAGGGAGGATTCGGAATAAAGGAGTGATAGAGATGAGGAGGGAGATGGCGGAGATGGTCGAGACGGTCGAGGAAAGAAGCCAAGGAGAGATGGCGATAAAGGAGGGCATGGAGGAGAAGCCCTGGTGAAGAGAGGGACAATTTACATGATTTTCGGCGGGCCAACAGATGGAGACTCGAATAGGGCCAGGAAGGAGCATGCTCGAGCTGTGAAAAGGAAGAGAGAGTAGGTGGGGATTACGGCTCGCATGCCGGTCATAAGTTTTAAAGCGGAGGATGCCGAAGGAGTGGTCCTACCGCACAAAGATGCTTTGGTGATAACCGCGGAGGTTGCAGACTTCGATGTGAAAAGGGTGTTTATTGACACCGAAAGTTTGGTGGACGTGATGTTTTATGACTGTTTCGTGCAAATTAACAAAGAGTTGAATATGGAGTTGAAACCGGTGACCACGACACTCTATGGCTTTAATGGAGGGGAGGTGATGCCGATAGGTGAGGTGAGTTTGCCAGTGGCACTGGGAGTGGGCGAACTGAGGAAGGTGCGCATGGTGAGGTTTGTGGTCGTAGGGGCTGAATCATCTTATAACATCATTATGGGGCGGACGAGCTTGAACGCGTTCCAGGCGGTCGTATCCACCTACCACATGACGATTAAATATCCGGTGGGCGAAAACGTAGGGGAGATTGCTGGGGACCAGCTCACTTCGAGGAGCTGCCACCAAACGACGGTTAGCAATAATAAGCAGCTGGCTAGGAGGCAGGCCCAGTCAGAGGAGGAGAGGATTAATCGGCCAGGTGGGTCGAGGTCGATAGAGGATAAGCAATGAATGGAGAAGGGCAAAGAGAAGATGGATATTCAGCCAGGGGGAGAGGTGGAGGAGACTTAGATGATCGAGGGGTGTGAAGAGAGGAAGTTCAGAATTGGGAAAGACTTGGAGGAGCCTATCTGGTCGAGGATTATCGATCTGGTCAGGGAGTTCGTGGACATTTTTGCCTACACCGCGGAGGAGTTGACGGGGATAAGTGCGGAAGTGATCGAACACCGGCTGAACATCGACCTCAGTGTGAGGCCGGTGAAGCAAAAAAGAAGCCACCATGGGGCCGAGATGGACAAAATCATTGAGAAGGAGGTCGAGAAGCTATTGGGAGCAGGGCATATCAAGGAAAACCAGTTCCCCGAATGGTTGTCAAATACGGTGATGGTGTCGAAGGCGGAGGGAAAATGGAGGATGTGCATTGATTTCCATGACCTGAACAAAGCGTGCCCGAAGGATCTATACCCACTGCCCAGAATCGACCAGCTGGTCGACTCAACAGTAGAGTGCGAATTCCTGAGCCTAATGGATTCCTCCCAGGGGTATCATCAAATTCCCTTGGCAAGAAGACAGGAAGCGTGTGAGTTTTGTAACAAATCGAGGGACCTATTGTTACGTGGTCATATCGTTCGGTCTAAAGAATGCGGGTGCCACATATCAAAGGTTGGTTGATAAAATTTTCAAGGAGCAACTGGGGAGGAACATGGAGGTATATGTGGACGATATGTTGGTTAAAAGCAAGGAGGAGTTGGATCATGTGCGAGACTTGAGAGAAACATTCCTAACATTGCGGAGATATGGGATGAAATTGAATCCTGCTAAGTGCTCTTTTGGGGTGAGATCGGGGAAGTTCTTGGGTTACTTGGTGACCAAGAGAGGTATTGAAGTGAATCCTGAGAAGGTTCGAGCTGTAATGGAGATGAAGCCGCCGACGAATGTTAAAGAAGTGCAGATCTTAGCTGGTCGAATTGCGGGGCTGAGCCGTTTTATATCGAAGGTGGCGGAGAAGAGTGGTCCATTATTTAAAACGTTGAAGAAGAGTGCAAAATTCCAATGGACGGAGGAGGCACAGGGGGCCTTCGAGGAGTTGCGGGGGGTGTTAGCAACCTTCCCTTATTGGCTAAACCCATACAGGGCGAGGAGTTGGTGCTATACATTTCTATAGGAGAGTGGGCGGTGAGCTCGGTGTTGTTGCGGGAGGAAGGAGTAGCGCAATTTCCCATCTACTATGTGAGTAGGGTGATGCAGGGGGCAGAGATGAGATACTCGAAGATTGAGAAGTGTGCATTGGCCGTGGTCGTAACGGCTCGAAAGTTGAGACCTTATTTCTTGAACCATAATGTGAGAGTACGAACAAACATGCCGTTGGGAGAAATGCTTGGCCAACCATCGGTCTCTGGTCGATAGGTGAAATGGGCGGTCGAGTTGAGTGAGTATTCTTAATTATATGAGCCGAGGAGGGCCATAAAGGCGCATTTGTTGGCTGATTTTATCCAGGAGGGCACGAAAGTCGAGGAGGAGTTAGGAGGGTTATGGCAGCTGTTTGTAGATGGATCTGTGGCGCGAAGCGGGGCAGGATTGGGAATTGTCCTTATTTCTCCTAAAGGCAATAACTTGGAATTTGCAGCTAAAGTGGGGTTCAAAGTATCCAATAATGAGGCCGAATATGAAGCAGTAATCAAAGGCCTGAGTTTAGCCAAGGCGGGAGGAGCTCGAAAAGTACAAGTGCATTCTGATTCTCAACTGGTGGTTGGGCAGTTTCAGGAGGGATTTGAAGTCAAGGAGGACCGGATGCAAAAGTATGTAGATGAGATGAGGAAGTTGAAGGAGGAGTTCGATTCATTCGAGCTGATACAAATTCCTCGAGGAGAAAATGGTCGGGAGGACCTATTATTGAAAATCGCTCAGAGCTTGGTGGTCTGCAAGAGCAGAAGTGTCACTTTATTGCATCTGGAGAGGAGTATGGTCGAAGCAGAAGTGGCGGAGATCGAAGAAGTGGAAGATTGGAGGGCCCAAATCTTGGAGGAGCTGAAAGAAGGAACGATAAAAGTGGTGAGGAGGTTTTTTGAGCATGGAGGCATTCTTTACAAACGGTCGCATGGGGGGCCCCATTTGCGGTGTGTTACTAAGGAAGAAGGTCGATATGTGCTGAGAGAGATGCACGAAGGATGTTGCGGTGATCATAGCAAGTCAGGGGCTTTGGTCGCAAGGATTTTAAGGGCGGGATATTTTTGGCCAATAATGAGGGAAGATGCGAAAGCGATGGTGAAGAAGTGCTTGCAATGCCAAAAACATGGCCCCCTTATCCACCAACCGGCAGAAGCAATGACAACAATGAGTGCCCCTATACCATTCGCCCAGTGGGGTATCGACCTGGTGGGGTCAATGCCTCAGCCGGGCAGAGGAAGTTCTTAATAGTGGCGGTCGATTATTTCACAAAATGGGTGGAAGCCGAGCCCTTGGCAAAAATAACGGAAGAGAAAGTAATTAAATTTCTGTACAATAACATCTGTTGTCGGTTTGGCGTACCCAAAGTGTTGATCTCCGACAACGGCACTCAATTCAATGGTAAGCGGATTCGAGCGTGGTGTGAAGACATGAAAATCGAGCAACACTTTGCCTCCGTTGCTCATCCGCAAGCCAATGGCCAGGTCGAGGTAACCAACCGAATAATACTGAGTGGGTTGAAAACAAAGTTGGAGAAGGCCTCGGGAGCATGGGTCGATGAACTGAGTTCTGTACTTTGGGCATATCGCACAACCCCAGGTCGACGACAGGAGAAACCCCGTTCAGCTTAGCTTATGGAATGGAAGCGTTGCTGCCGGTCGAGGTCGAGTTATCATCCCAGAGGTCGAGCACGTATGATGCTGAAAAGAACGAGGAGCTGATGATGGCGGCCTTAGATACTATTGAGGAGCTGCGCGGGAAAGCAACAATCAGGGTGGAGGCGTACAAGCAAAGCATGCGAGCCGCTCATGAAAAAAAGGTGAAGATTCGCAGACTCCAAGTAGGCGATCTGGTTTGGAAGCGTGTCGATGTGATCAAGCATGTGGGAAAGCTGGAGCCGAATTGGGAAGGGCCATACCTGGTCGAGCGAGTGCACGCAGGAGGAGCGTACTCGTTGAAAGATGCTGAGGGCCGATCGCTTGCCAGGTCATGGAACATAGCTAATTTGAAAAAATATTATGTGAAAATTTTTGTTTCTTTTTAAAAAAAAAGAAAGTTGGGAAATTCGAACGAAGATGTAAATTGCAAAGTTTGCTCAAGAAACAATGAAGTTCAATGATTTTTCTGATTTTATTCGCTTTATTGTACACTTTCTTATGCTTGGAATGTTGATATAATCTGGATGACAGGATGTGTGTGTGGTATGGTTCGACTTGGAAGTCGCTTGTTTAGAACACTCCTTGGGGTGGGCAGGTTGGTCGAAGACCTCCTGTTTAGAACATTCCTCGGAGTGGGCAAGTGTGAAGACAAAAACCCACCACGACTAAGGCCCTCGGGCTGGGTGGTCGCATGTTTATAAACATTCCTTGGGGTGGGCAGGTTGGTCGAAGACCTCCTATTTAGAACATTCCTCGGGGTGGGCAAGTGTGAAGACAAAAACCCACCACGACTAAGGCCCTCGGGCTGGGTGGTCGCTTGTTTAGAACATTCCTTGGGGTGGGCAGGTTGGTCGAAGACCTCCTGTTTAGAGCATTCGTGTGAAGACAAAAACCCACCACGACTAAGGCCCACGGGCTGGGTGGTCGCTTGTTTAGAACATTCCTTGGGGTGGGAAGGTTGGTCGAAGACCTGATGTTTAGAACATTCCTCGGGGTGGGCAAGTGTGAAGACAAAAACCCACCATGACTAAGGCCCTCGGGCTGGATGGTCGCTTGTTTAGAACATTCCTTGGGGTGGGCAGGTTGGTCGAAGACCTCCTGTTTAGAACATTCCTCGGGGTGGGCAAGTGTGAAGACAAAAACCCACCACGACTAAGGCCCTCGGGCTGGGTGGTTGCTTGTTTAGAACATTCCTTGGGGTGGGCAGGTTGGTCGAAGACCTCCTGTTTAGAACCTTCCTCGGGGTGGACAAGTGTGAAGACAAAAACCCACCACGACTAAGGCCCTCGGGCTGGGTGGTAGCTTGTTTAGAACATTCCTTGGGATGGGCAGGTTGGTCGAAGACCTCCTGTTTAGAACATTCCTCGGGGTGGACAAGTGTGAAGACAAAAACCCACCACGACTAAGGCCCTCGGGCTGGGTGGTCGTTTGTTTAGAACATTCCTTGGCGTGGGTTGGTTGGTCGAAGACCTCCTGTTTAGAACATTTCTAGGGTTGGCAAGTGTGAAGACAAAAACCCACCACGACTAAGGCCCTCAGGCTGGATGGTCGCTTGTTTAGAACATTCCTTGGGGTGGGCAGGTTTGTCGAAGACCTCTTGTTTAGAACATTCCTCGGGGTGGGCAAGTGTGAAGACAAAAACCCACCATGACTAAGGCCCTCGGGCTGGGTGGTCGCTTGTTTACAACATTTCTTGGGGTGGGCAGGTTGGTCGAAGACCTCCTGTTTAGAACATTCCTCGGGGTGGGCAAGTGTGAATATGGACTCCCCACAATGAAGACCGTACAGCCAGGTATGAAGACACGAAGACGTGAGCACTGAGATGAGTGCAACTTCAAGACCAGAAGATGAGCACAAAGGCATAGACACAGAAGGGAAGCCCAGTAGCGCCAAAAACCCGTCATGATCAAGGCCATGAGGCTGAACGGTCACATGCTTCGATGGTCGCATGCTACGACCACATCCAGGGGTGGGCATGTGTTTAAAGGTTTAAAACCCGTCATGTTTAAGGCCATTAGGCTGGACGGTCGCATGCTACGACCACCTCCAGGGGTGGACATGTGTTTAAAAGTTTAAAACCCGTCATGTTTAAGGTCATGGGGCTGGACGGTCGCATGCTACGACCACCTCCAGGGGTGGGCATGTGTTTAAAGGTTTAAAACCCGTCATGTTTAAGGCCATGAGGCTGGACGGTCGCATGCTACGACCACCTCCAAGGGTGGGCATTTGTTTAAAGGTTTAAAACCTGTCATGTGTGTGCGATAAGATTAAATTATCCAAGTGATCACGAGGTATTATAACGAAGACATCAAATCAAGATTACCAACGAGTACTACGGAAGACAAATCAAAAAACAAACATTATCATTTCAAAGAAAAATATTACAAAATACATTCAAATACATAGTCCGAATTTGCGATGAAAGGTAAAGCCAATCTAAGGAGGAGGAGCGGTGGTCGAGTCCGCATTGCTTAGATTAGCATTCGGGTCAGGCGGATGGCTGGTCCCAGACGTTGAGTCACAGGCTTCATTGAGTGGGCGCTGACGGATAGACTCTGTCAGCACAGCCAGCATCGAGGCAGGAGGAGTGAGGCCATCGGGCAGAGCATATGTCTTCCTTAGTACGTCCGATCGAGCCAGAGTCCTTTCGAGCAGTCCTGACCACCACTCGTACTCAGGTGGAAAGTTGGGATCGCCCTGGAAGCTAGAAGGGACCTTGGGCAAGGCCTCCCAGATAGCCCCAGGGTCGATCTGCTCGCCGGCCTTCTGAAGGGCGAACTGAAAGCAGTCCACCCTGAAATTATGCACCTCCTTCAAATGTAGTGGTGACCATGTATAATCGGCCACCACTTGATCACGGTACTCTCGAAGGAAGAGCTGCCCAGTAGTGGTGCCCCACATCATTTGCCGAGCTCGAAGAGCAGCGGCATCGGCATAGCGTTTGCATTGTTGGGTGTGGGCAGCCCGTTCTTTAGACAAGTTGGCCTCCATCGCAGCTCGAGCGGCCTCTGCTTCAGCTCGAGCACTCTCTGCCTGGGCTCGAGCAGCTTCTGCTTGGGCTTGAGCAGCTTTCTCTTGCTCGAGGGCAGCCTCCCTCTCCTTTAAAGCGGTCTCCTTCTCCGCCACAGCTACCTCCTTCACCGCGAGGGCGGCTTCTCTCTCCGCGAGAGCCTTATTTATGTTCGAGAGCTCCTCATCGAGAGATTTGATTTTCACCTCGAACTCGGATTTTTGCTCGTTTTGCGTCTCGCGGAGCTTGGTGTTATGAGTCAGGAGAGTCGAATTCTTGTCCTGCAAGTAGCAGATATTGCTCTCCAGGCTTTTTATTGACTTTCCCCGAGCTGTCTCGAGCCTCTTTAGCCAGAGGCAAGAATAGGACCAAGCCCTACAACCGAAGAGCACGAAACATTTTAATATGTGCATCGAAGAAGAGCGGCAAAAGGATTGGACCAAGCCCTACAACCGCAAGCCACTGCACGAGTTGGTCGCCAACTTCGGGCAACGTGGCGCCCCCCTTCTTGCGGTCGTCCGCGAGGAGAGCACCCTCGAGGCATTCAATAACCTCATTTATAGAGGCTGATAGCAAGATTGTATGCCTCGGGGCGAGAGGGCCAGGAGGAAGATGCCCAGTGCGTCCTATCTTGCTGACCGTCTCACCCTGATCGGTGCGCGAGCGCTTGCCTAGAGCAGACTCGCGTCCCGGGTCATTAGATTTGCCGTACTCGATCAGAGCTTTGGTCGATCCAGCAGAGGTGGTCTTGGAGGAATGTTGGTCGAGAGGAGCTTTGTCAGAGATTTTGGTTTTGGATGAGGTGTTGGGCTCGGAGGTTTTATCGACAGTTTTGCCTTGAAGGTTGTCTTTGGGGGAGGAGCTTCTGGGAGCGGTCGTCGGTCTTTTGATGGCGGTCATCGGCCTTTTGATGGCGGTCGACGGTTCTTTGGCGATCATCGGTCTTGGGTTGGTGGTCGATGGTTTTTGAGGAGTCGAGGATTTTGTGGTCGATTGAGAGGCGAATTGGTGCTGTTGCTATTGTTGTTTTGACGGTTGGAGCTGCTGCGATTGGTGCTGTTGCTGTTGTTGTTGTTTCTATGGTTGTGGTTGCTACTGCTGTTGTGGTTGTTGTCTTTCTTGTTGCGGCTGTTGTTGAGATTGCTGTGGCCCCGGCGGAGGTGGTGGAGGTAAGGGAGTCTCTCGTGGAGGCGAATGTTGTTGTGGTTCTGGTCGAGCCCCCGAAGAGGTGCTCGATCCCTCGGCCTGGCCCCCGGCCGAACTGGAAGTACCCCCTGTCTTCTTTTTCAGGGGGACTTTCCTCAGAGGAATGTTGAAGCTAGGAGCCTCTGCACAAGCACATCAAGAGGGATAAAATCAACATTAACACTCACATTAACAAAAAGGCAAATATACGTAAACACTCAAGTGAACTGATCGAGAATCACCTGGATCATTGTCAATACGAACAAGATTGAGAATCTCCTCAGTAGGAGGAGAAAGAGTTTTATGGGTGAGCAGACCGCAAAAGTGGAGAAGATTTTCATCACCAAGGAGTTTTTCAGACTCAACGGACGGCATTCCAAGTGTGAATCTGTTGGTCGAAGAGATGGTTCGAAGGAGGGCCGAGGCTGCCTCTCGTGAGACTTCCTTGATCCAAGGAATGGAAGGCCATGGGAAAGGGGCGTCAGGTCGAACAAAAATAAATTTATCACTCCACTTGGGAAGGTTAGAAGGGATGTCGTTGATGAAATGGGCGCCATTACAGCTTTTCAGGTAAAGGCCTCGACCTTGCTTTGAAGGACCATAGCAATAGTGGAAGAAGTCCAGATCGAATCGACCCAAACAGACATGGCAAAGAATAATGAAAATGTTCATGAAACGGATAGCATTAGGGGAAGTTGATGCATGGGAAGAGAGAACCACTCGCAAATGCAAAGTAGCTCAGGACTTAGAGGAAAATGGAGACCGAGTTTGAATTGAATCTCGAAGAAAGTATAACAATCTTGCGGAGGATGATCATATCTGTCAGAGGGAGAGGATCTAGGGAACGCCCAACCAAGAGGTTGGCCGATTTTTTCAGGATTGAACCAAGGGTGAGAAAGAGAGGTAGAAGTGTTAGAGGTATGCTGTAAAAACTCCTATTTACATATTCTATCAATTCCATTTTGATCTGGCCATCATGTTTCGGTCAAAGTACATATGCTTGCAGTTTATTTATTTATGCAATCATACTCCATGTCTTATATTGAGGTAGTGTGGTTCGAAGAGTTTCGAACAGAAAGATCATCTATCGGTTCCTTATGAGACTAAACTATTCCTTCACAGTCTAGACTGGCAGTGAGACCCCACTTGGAAAAAGACTGTAGTGTATTCTTGATTCAGTTGGTCTTTGACTGAAGGATTACACTAGCAC
>CACSLK010027796.1:25243-35422 GCA_902706635.1 Striga hermonthica
CTCGAATAAATATATTTCCAGTCTGCACGTTCTTCAGAGTTTGTTCAGGTTCCATTGTCACAACCATGGAGCGTGGTGCAGTGGTGTGCGACGCGTTTTTCTCTCAGCGACGTCGCGTGATCGATTCCTACTCCTTACATAAATAGGAGAAATTTTTTGTTCCCAGCAGAAGAAAATAGCGCGGGCCGCGCGGCCCGATTTCAGCCCGCGTACAGCCCGCGCGCCTCACAGATTGGAGCCCGCGAAAAGCCCGATCCCAGCCCGCGTATAAGCCCAACATGGCAGCGCATCTCCTTGGCCTAGATGTCCGTCCGCGTGGCCCAACTTCTGTATGCGCGGCCCAATTGCATAAATACATGCCAACAAGTCCCTGCCTGCGGCCCAGTGATGCGTCCTCGCTCCAGATGCTTTCCAGTGAGGCCCAGAGCGAGTCCAGCGAGCCCAGACAGCTTCAGACCGGTCCAGGCGGTCCATGCAACTCCAGATCGGCCCAGCAGAGTGGCAGCATGGTTGAACTCGGTTCAACTTGGTCCAGATGCCCCGGTTCGTGCCAGAGATGGTTCCCGAGCAGTCCGATCCACTTACCGAAGGTCCGAGACTATCCGATGAGCTTGATGAGCGATTGGAGCACCATGTGACTCGATTAGAATCGAGAAAGGCCAAGTCCAGCTGCCCATTGGACTTTGGTGTTCAGACGATCTCCATCAACGGAAATCAAAAACGTCTCAGAGTCGGCAATCCGCTGCGTTAGGATTTATTATTCAATAGATTTGAATGTGCACATTGTCGACGTTCCTAATAGAACTCAACAACTGGTATCAGAGCCCAGTCTAATTCGACTTTGTGCACTATTCGAATTAGGGCTTGCGTGATATATGTGAATTAATTGTGTACAGACGCAGCGCATAATAGATTAGAATTGCAAATAAGTGTGTTTGCAGGTATTCTTGAATCCGACTATTATGGCCCGCATGTATGTTTGTTTTTTAATTCATGTATGTCGTTTTAAAAGCCTCGGACATGTCGAGGATTTTTGGGTTGCTGAATGTTTGTAATAATTTATTCGCGCGGTGGGACACCACATAGTTTAAATGCTTTACTAGATCATTCATGTACGACCCCTGCGTGGGCCATAGGATCAATGTATGTAATTATATTATGTAATTGTTCGTTGGACCCGGTAAGCGCGGACATCTCTCGACGAGACGAGGCAGGCTACGCCGCGAACCCGTAGTTGATGGGATACGTGGTACTGTGCAAATG
Source organism: Striga hermonthica (assembly GCA_902706635.1). NCBI lineage: Eukaryota > Viridiplantae > Streptophyta > Magnoliopsida > Lamiales > Orobanchaceae > Striga > Striga hermonthica. Next base: position 26,507 of record CACSLK010027796.1, read on the forward strand.
CGGACATACTCGTAGGCAGCTTGATGTCAGATAAGAGCATTGTTAAGGTGTTTGCAGACGGATACGCACGAACCCAGGTCAACAGAAGTACGGGCGACGGCGGCAGTAGGCACACGCCAACAGAGGAGACTCGATGGCGACTTTCCCGATGACGACTTGTTCAAGACGAAAAGTGAGAGTTACGGCGAAAAAGGAAATTCTAAGTCCTGAATCGGAAGACCCAGTTCAACAAGGACTAGACTGCGTTTCCCGAAAGATTGGAGATTGATTAAAATGGCCAAAATAGTTGGATCATAGTTCCTCGTTTATTATTGCTTATTAATCATGCATGTCCTAATGTGATTTAATTGCTTTATGTGCAAATTGAATTATTAGGAGCATGTTTAAGAAAATCCCTTTAAACTAAAAATTATATTAAGTGTGTAATGGGTTGAAATAAATAACATCCAAGGCCTCCATTATAGGTTTGTCAGTGAAGTGATTTGAATCGAGCCCAAAGGACGTTTTATTTCACAGTTCACAAGGACAAATCTCCTTCGGGATGGTTATAGTGAGCTATTTCAAAAGCGTACAGGTCACCCAAAGGTGGACGTATAATTTTGGTAGTAAACTTAGTACCAATTAATGGGTTACACTTAAAGTGCAAATAATTACGATATTCCCAAAGGATAAGGTCGTTTTTATTCTTATAAATTTTATTTATAAGTTTATTGCGCTGGACAAAAGTTCGACCGACTATTAGTTAAGTATTGCTTGGCAGTATGTTAAGCTAATGGGATTTATCCCTCCTCTTGCGACGGTTTGAACCGTAGACGTCCACACTCAGTGGCCTGCGGGAATTTGGTGTTTTGAGGTGCCGGTGAATATATTCAAATATTGTTTTGAAGGGATTAATATTTGATGATTCGAAAACACTTGACTGAGTAAAGACTATGTTTGCATGATCCCATGAATTCAAAATGTCTTTTCAATCTGTTGTCCGTAATACTCAAAGATAATTTACTTGTTCAAACATGATTAGAAATAGAACTTGGATAGTGTCTAGTTTTGCTGAAGAATACAAGTCAAATGGCACGTGTATCTGGTTTAAGCGAAATAGGCATAGAAAGATGAACTGTCCTATCCTTAATACAAGAAAGGTAAATCTTATTCACTGGCAAGTCGAAGCATTTTAAGTGGTGTTATCTATCAGTGCCTGGTATGTAGATACGTAACCACTAATTATGTAAAAAGGTTTCAATGAACCAATCGACATGTGAAGGTTGAATTACCATCTAGAATGGGCTAGCTACGGAAGTAGCAACTATTGCAGTGGGAGTTATCTATTAAGTAGAATTTTTGGTTAATCGAGTAATTGTCTTTTCGTACCAAGTTTTAGAAAGAATTCATATTCAGCTTCTAAATTGTGTATGGATGAAAACATGATGTTTTATCTATTTGGTACGTAGGTAGACGATATGCTCAGTGAACCAATATGCCTCACAGTGCAGTAGGTGAAATTAGTAACACGTCGACTAGAACCAATAAGAAGAAAGGTCCTTCAATAAATGAATCATTACATTAATTTGGCATCTAGTGTTTGAGATTTTAGAGTTAGTAGAATTCAAAGGTGGATAGCCATTGAACTCATGGGTTCTTTGGGAATGGATGAAACTATCAGACCTACGAATTTTGCTTGGTGTCTAAAATCACAAAAATGACCTTTTGAAGGTCGAGGGATTTAGAAGCCAAATAAATGTTAAAAATGGTGTATCCGATTTGTAAAGTTCTATGATTTTAGGACAAAAGATAGTTTTGAATATTTTTCTTCGGAGAAATTTGTTCAAAACAGGGTACATTAAGTGACATTCCATAAGTCTGAGTACATTGAAAGAGTGCAATGGCAGTTATGGAAAGATGACGAGTTTAATGTATCAGTGGCATTACGATTGAAATCGTAGTGACTAATACCTTTTGGAATATTATAGAAATACTTATTGGAGGTTGAGATTCAATCTCAACGTGTTTCACCTGGTTCATATAAACAGGACGGTGCAACAGACCGAAGGAAAATGTCTCTCTAGAAGATTGGTTATGTCAATGATGAGTTATTTAGAATTTTGCTTTTTCGTATTGGAGTTGTGCAAATAGCAGGATAAGTTCTGAACATAATCCTATCTAAGTTTAGTAGTCATTACTCTGAATGAATTGTTGCCAAGACTTAGGCCTTGACAGGAACATATTCAGATTCAGAGCATTTCAGCACACGTGCTGGAAAGTTGATACTAATAGGATTGGAAAAGATGTTCGGAAATTAGGCTCTTTGTGGGATACTTCATGGTAACGAGAAATGAGTGGATTATTATAGTACTGAAAGTCAGAATATGTTCGTTAGCGCGAATTCTGATTTTTAGAGGAATACTAATTAATAAATCACTATGTTCGTTTGTAGAATTGTTTTAAGGAAAGATATAGGTAAAGTTCAACTTTATTACCAAGTGTACAAATGTGATACCACAAGGAAAAACTGCAACACGTATTTTGTGCTATACACCTTTGCAGAGGGAACCTCGTTGTAGTGGAAGGGTTGCAAGACAACTCCATTTGTGATAATAAGAGAGTCGTTGGACTCAGTCTGTATTAATCACAAGATCATGGAATTCATGTTTTTGAGAAAGTCTCGGACTTAGTCTCTAGTAAACTTGAATCAATTCCTAGTTATACAATGAGGAGATCCAAGACAATGATGCATAAACTTAGCAAAGTTTTAATGATTTCTAATTTAGGGTCATGACTCTTATCAGATCTGGGTTCCTATAGAATTACCAAGTAGCAAACTTGCTATTGGACGATATCTATAAGTGAAGACTTTAGTACAAGGCTTGTTGTGAAATAGCAGACTCAGAAAGAATGGGATCTATTATGAGTTAGTTTTTCACCAGTAGCCGTGTTTAAGTCTGTACATAGAAAGGCTTGTTGTGAAATGGTGAACTCAGAAAGAACGGGATCTATTATGAGTTAATTATTTCACTGGTTGCCGAATTCAAAGCTGATGCCATTCATATGAGTTATGAGTTAGGCAAAGTGGTTGTCAAGAAATTTTCCTTAACCGGAAGTCTTGTTGGAATATCCACGAAGTAGCACCCAGAAGTTTTCATTAAAAGGGCTAAGAGCGTTTAGTCAGTAGGCTGACAAAGTCCATTAAAGGACTGTGGTGGGCCAATCATTTGGTTGATAGGTTCAAATCATGGATTTGATTATTCAACAAATGAGCATTGTGTGTGGCGCAATGGAAACGTGGTGGTATTTTTGTACTATGCGTAAACAACATTTCAATCACTGGAGACAGTGTGAAGATGTTGACTTACACAAGGGTATAGTTATCCAAGTAGTTGGACATGAAAGATTCATAATCAACAGATATTCTTGAGATTGAGGTTCACAAGAAAGATTTGTTGCGATTGTCCCAATTTTCATGTCCAGACTGTCATAAGGCTCAATTTATTTGCATGATACAGAGGCAGTCCTTATGCATGGCAACCGGAAGCCTAGTATATGCAATAGATGAGACCTGATATTTATTTGCATGGTTAGTAAATATCGAAGTAATCCTAGATGGGAGCAATGGTTCATGGTAGGACATAAGATCAAGCGCCGTAAAAGGGCTAAGGATAATATGTAAGGTTACCAGATGAACCATAAACAACCTTTAGATTACAAAGGATTCTGATTTCTAATCAGACATGAACAACAAGTCAAAACCACCTTATGGTTTGTGTTCACTTGTGGGAACCAAGTAGATTAGAGGAATGTCAAGCGGTGATGCGTTGACGGATTCCACTATGAACTCAGTACGTCCCTTCCCAAATGACGTGCAACGTAGAGATTGGATTCGCCATTGAACTAAAAATGTGAAACCTCGTCTAGCCAGGTCAGGTCACAATTTGTTTGTGAGGACAGTTGGTGCAGTTACAGACCGAGAGGAATCACTAGTTCATAAAGCAAGTGACACATAGAGCAAGTACGCCCGTTGCAAAGGACTGCGACAGGGTGGATGTTTGTCGCCTAGTTACAATGGTAGACAACCAGGCAAATCCTTTTAGGATTGGCTTTCCAGCGAAAGCGGATGATGGCCATGTTAAAGGATTGGGAGTCGGATGTATGGCAGAAAGGGCAACAATTCTTTGAGAATTGAGATTGAAAGGGAATCGTGGTTAGCAATAGCCATGAGCTTATTACGCATAAGTGGGAGATTGTTAGAGGTATGCTGTAAAAACTCCTATTTACAGATTCTATCAATTCCATTTTGATCTGGCCATCATGTTTCGGTCAAAGTACATATGCTTGCAGTTTATTTATTTATGCAATCATACTCCATGTCTTATATTGAGGTAGTGTGGTTCGAAGAGTTTCGAACAGAAAGATCACCTATCGGTTCTTTATGAGACTAAACTATTCGTTCACAGTCTAGACTGGTAGTGAGACCCCACTTGGAAAAAGACTGTAGTGTATTCTTGATTCAGTTGGTCTTTGACTGAAGGATTACACTAGCACTTATGTTAAGTGTTGAACAGGACCACAGAAGGATAAGATTATGAGACTCACTGACCGTTGTAGACCTTCAGTAATTGATGCATACTCTTAAGCTGTAAGATAATATAAAATGGGCATATGTATTCATTACTTATTTATTTGATTTATCAAGGGTGATTCCTATTCTGCTAAGATGACATACTTGGTATTTTGGTAAATAAGTGTGTTTATATGATGTGCCATTATAAATTATTTACAGTCACTGTGTCCCAGTGCGCTGGGTTGATAACGTCCCCGAAATGAGCTCAGGAAGGAATATTATGTCAAGCCCTGCAGGCGGATGTGTTATCCGACATAATGATTAAAGATCTGAGTGGTACTAGTTTCGGAAATGAATAAGAAGTTGATTAATTATTTTGTCAGACGTTATATCTTAAACATGGGGAGATAAATCGATCAATTGGATTAATATATTTAATCAGTGGAAACGAATTATTTGTAATTCGGAGCTAAATGGGGAGAGAAATAATATTACTCTAGTGGAATGTTTTATTATTTAATTCCAAGATTAGGAATTAGGAATTAATTTTATTCCATATTAATTAATTTAATTAGGAAAATAATATTCCTACTAGGATCTTCTCTAGGGATTAGGAGACTAAGGAGTCTTCTAGAAGATGAAGATTAGTAGGAGATATATTTCCTACATTAGATTATTAATTGGAGTAGAATTAGGTTTCCTAAATTAGGAATTAATTATATTCCATAATTCCCTAAGGATGGGAATATTCCTTCTAGAATATTACCTAGGGTTAGGAGACTATGGAGTCTTCTAGAAGGTAATTAATTATTAGGAATATTATCCTAGATGGGAAAAGGAGATGGAAGATAATAAGGATTCCTAAACCTTAAGGAATAAGCCCATATTTAGCACCTCCTTTAGGTCCCTATTGTAGCCTATAAATACACTAGGTCCCCTAACCTCTTGGACAAGTTTTACATGTTTTTCTCCCCGAAGGGCTGGAGAAATTCGGCCTCTTCATGCGAGAAAGAAAGAGAGAGATTCTTCTTCGAAAGAAAAATCGGTTAGCACCGTAAGGTCTTAGAAGAAGATGATCAAGAGGTTTTGGGAAATCTAATAAATCGCTCCACCAAGATTTATTAGAGATCGTGTAAAGGTCATACAATAGAAGATTCGAAGGTTGTTATTTCGTATCTCGAATAAATATATTTCCAGTCTGCACGTTCTTCAGAGTTTGTTCAGGTTCCATTGTCACAACCATGGAGCGTGGTGCAGTGGTGTGCGACGCGTTTTTCTCTCAGCAAGGTCGCGTGATCGATTCCTACTCCTTGCATAAATAGGAGAAATTTTTTGTTCCCAGCAGAAGAAAATAGCGCGGGCCGCGCGGCCCGATTTCAGCCCGCGTACAGCCCGCGCGCCTCACAGATTGGAGCCCGTGAAAAGCCCGATCCCAGCCCGCGTATAAGCCCAACATGGCAGCGCATCTCCTTGGCCTAGATGTCCGTCCGCGTGGCCCAACTTCCGTATTCGTGGCCCAATTGTATAAATACATGCCAACAAGTCCCTGCCTGCGGCCCAGTGATGCGTCCTCGCTCCAGATGCTTTGCAGTGAGGTCCAGAGCGAGTCCAGCGAGCCCAAACAGCTTCAGACCGGTCCAGGCGGTCCATGCAACTCCAGATCGGCCCAGCAGAGTGGCAGCATGGTTGAACTCGGTTCAACTTGGTCCAGATGCCCCGGTTCGTGCCCGAGATGGTTCCCGAGCAGTCCGATCCACTTATCGAAGGTCCGAGACTATCCGATGAGCTTGATGAGCGATTGGAGCACCAAGTGACTCGATTAGAATCGAGAAAGGCCAAGTCCAGCTGCCCATTGGACTTTGGTGTTCAGACGATCTCCATCAACGGAAATCAGAAACGTCTCAGAGTCGGCAATTATTTTAAACCGTAAGTCCTAATCCTAACTATAGATTCCGCTGCGTTAGGATTTATTATTCAATAGATTTTAATGTGCACATTGTCGACGTTCATAATAGAACCCAACAAGAAGATGGGCGCTTGGAAGGTTTTTTGGTCGAGGACCGCTTGGCCGGAGAATTTGAAGAGGGAGGAGCAGTGGGCTACGAAGAAATAACCTCGTCCTCCTCTGGCTCGTCTAACGCGCCAAGAGCAAGTCGTCGGCGGCGGAGAGGAATGTTATCAATGGTATCCCCAGAGTTTGGAGAAGCGACGCGGGCTGTGAAAACACGGGTAGGAACTGTGTCACCGGGACGAAGGATAGAGAGGGGGACAGCTTCGAGCGCAGAGGGCAGTATTTCAACCGAATCAGAGGAGCTCTCAGAGTCTGAAAAGAAAATCAAAACAAAGACAAAGAGAGCAATATAAAAAAAAAGCCGCCGCAAGGAAGAAAGATGGAGAAGAAAGATTAGGGTTTTGGGAGAGAGCAATCCCAAAACCAGAAGAAGAATTTGGGAGGTATAGGGATGGAAATTTCAAAAAATTTTAGAGAAGAAGCAAAACCCTCAACATTTAATAGACAGACAAGAGTATTCCAAGCACAAATTCAACACAAGACACGCCAATTTGAAACAATTCGACAGACAGATCAAGGGTACCCAGTATTGAAAATCCAAGAATACACAAAATAAAACTACAAAGAATACAAATTCAAGGGCGGAGAGACTTACTCATAACCGTGGATCAATGAAAGATGGAAGTTTGAAAGAACGCAGGAGAAATCGCCGAGAGAGTGAAGGTTTTTTGCAGAAAGAATTTTGAGTATAGAGGAATTCGAGAGTTGCAGAGGTGAAAAAAGTCTAAAAATCTGCTAAGTGTTGATTTTATACTCTGAGGAGTTTAAGAGGTGAAAAGATGAAGACCGTTAGATTAAAGTTAGATCGCACGGCGGAAAGCATTAAATTGCACGGTACTCTAAGTGGGCGTGTTGTGCGAGGGGGCGTCATCATTAAAGTACCTGAGACACGTGAACAGAAGCGACGTGTGGCTGGAAAGCAGATGAGACAGGAAGGATATGGGACAGACTACTTTATGCCTGACAATTAATGGGAAATTATTTGAAAAAATAAGCGGGAAACTCACCAGCCGGTCGATATCTGACGACGAGCCATCCTGGAGGTCGATAAATACCAATTCACTCTTAGATCGAGTTACTCAGACTCGACCAGAGTGGGGAAGACTAGATGATATGGGATATTATATACACAAGGCTAAACCGGTCTGCTTGGCCGGTCGAGAAGGTTAAACCAAGAGGAAGTCAAGCCAAAAGGCGGGAAGATCGAACATTCAGCTAATCGACCAGGTAGATGGTCGACCAACCCATCGCTCGACCAGATACACGATCGAGCAACCTCAACAGGTCGATCGCTTCGAGGAACCAACAGTCAGCCTAGTCATGGGCGCGTGTATCACGGGCGCGCGTAAGAGCCTCTAACTGAATCTCAGGAGCATATTTACCCCATGTGCAGGGGGGACACGTGTCGACAATGTATTGGGTGATAGCGATAACCACCTCTGACAGCTCCCAATGTCCCGCGCCACCTCTGACATGTGCGCGGCGTGTCAGAGTACGGACGGGCAGCTTGGGCAGCCAGCTCATCCTTATCCGAGCAGCTATTAGGGCATGTATCTCACCCATATATAAAGGGGGTGAGCCTTTCTCCCTTAACTCATTCTATTTTCCATACTTCATTTTAGTATACTCATACACATACGGACTTAAGCATCGGAGGCTCTTCACCGGACACAACCCCCGGTGTGAGAGTTATTTGCAGGTTTTCGGCGTTCTACCGGCAAGGACAAGAATCGTTCTATCCCGAACCGGACCAGGACGCTTACGCTTGCATTACATTTATTTTCTGTTGGTTTATATCTCGTTCGATTTTGTGCAATCTGTTAGATATTTACGTGCAATACGTATTGTCATAATGTGCAACCGCAACACGTAAAAATATAGATACAAAATAATATTTAATAAAATATATATATATATATATATAAAATCGTTAATATTTTTTATATAGTTCAACATGTCCGGTTATTCTGTTTATTTAAAAAAAAAAACCAAACCGACATTTAACCAACTAATGTTATTCGATCTATTAGCAAAGTTACTGTATTGTTTTGGTACGACCGCGTGTCCATTTATAAAGAGCAACAGGATAAGTTAAAAGGTGCAACGTATTGTTGTATAAAGTGCAATGTAATGATATGTTAAGTGCAATACTGAAATTTTGGTACATTAGCATACTTTTTTCTTTTTTGTGGATAAAATATTGTGGCAAAAGCTGTTGACATTAATTGTAGAATGTGGTGTTAAAGTGCAACGTGTCGTATTATAAAATGCAACTTGTTGTTTTATACAGTGC
>CACSLK010027796.1:40369-54671 GCA_902706635.1 Striga hermonthica
TCTCTCTCTATATATATATATATATATATAAAAGTTGCCGGTTGATTTATTTTAATTTTCTGGTCATCGTTCGAATAAGCCGAATCCAGTCATTAGCAATATTTTTCAGCCTTTATAAGCATTTTATTTCAACACCTTTGATAAGAATCAGGCGTCACTCATTTTATTTAAGATTCAATTTATTTGATTTAAATCATATAATTCATTAGTGATTTGGCAAGATTCTTGTGAGATTGTATCTTTAGCCGTGAGAGCCAATTTTTCCATCTCTAATTCACGCATGGAAGTAGAAGAATTAATTGATTTCCTCCATATTGTAATTCTTACCCTCCAAGCAAGATATTGTGACCTAGCCATTTAAAAGGCATAAGAAACCCTCAGCTCAAATTCTCTTTCCCGCAGCTACCTCGTTCTCTCTCCCTCGTTCAGTGTAGCAGAAAATTAAAATGCTCTCTCTAAATCTCTCCCTCTCATCGCACCAACAGAGAAAGAGTAAGATCTCTCGTTCAATCATCACCTATCTCTCTCGCACTACATCCCTCTCTAGCATATTTCAGGCCATCGTCACACTCTACCCGCGAACATCCACCATCGCTGCACTTCACGCGGGTCGTTCAAGCCCCGATCACTACCAGCGTTTTCAGGTATTGATAATATTATGTAGTTAGGTTAGTTAGTTAGGGTTAGCATGTAATTAGTAATAATCTGGAAATTAGTTACAGCTGGCTAACAGCTCATCATGTGAGCTAAGGGATTCTCCATTCCCAATAGATGTAATCAGATTGTATTCATTCTGCAACAACGAAGTTCATTTCTCTATCCTTCTCTCTCTGTGCTTGAGCTTCTAACATGGTATCAGAGCCACTATCTGATTTTTTTTTCTCTTTCTTTGATTTTTTTTCCTCCGCCATGGCCGATCTTCGCCCATCGTTGCCGGCGCTGAGTTCGCTTTCTCATTTGACTCCGCTGCCCCTCTGTTTGGATCACTCGAATTTTCTCTTTTGGAAGGCTCAAATCCTCTCCACTGTTCGAGCGCACGGTTTTGAAGATTATCTGCTCGATTCAAACCCTCCGGCGAAGTTGTTGCCTGTCGCCGATGATTTTTCTCCGCCGCTCCTCAATCCGGCCTACACGCTGTGGATGCGCACTGATCAGCTTATTCTCAGTTGGTTGTTGGCTTTCATTTCCGACTCCATGCTTGGTCATCTCACCCGGTGCTCCACCTCTGCCGCCGACTGATCGGTATTATCTCAGCTCTTTCTAACACAGTCTAAAGCACGCATTCTGCATCTTAAATTTCAACTTCAAACCCTAAAGAAGGGTGATTTGTCGATTGATGACTATGTTCTAAAAATGCGTACATGTGCTGATGAGCTGTTGTCTGTTGGACATCACATTTCTGATGATGAGCTTGCGTTATACATTCTCGATGGTTTAGGTTCTGATTATGAGGCATTGATTGTTAATTTGACTTCTCGCTTGGATTCTATTTCACTGTCTGAGGTTCACTTCTCGCTGCAAACTCATGAGATGTGTCTTTGTTCAGTTACCACCACTTTCCCACTCCTCTCTCTCTTCTTCTTCCTCATTACATTCTGTTTCTCCTCCCCCACAACCCTCTCGTCAAATGACTACTAGGTCCAAAGCTGGCATTTTCAAGCCAAAATCCTTTTCTACTCAACTTACACAACTTCCTATCTTTGAGCCTACTTCCACATCTGATGCTCTTTCCAAACATGAGTGGTATGCAGCTATGCAGACTGAATTTCTTGCCTTGCAGTCCAACAACACTTGGACTTTGGTTGAACCTTTTCCCAATATGAAGGTTATTACAAATAAGTGGGTTTTCAGAACTAAATACAATTTAGATGGTTCAGTTGACAAACTAAAAGCCAGGTTGGTTGCTAGAGGTTTTGAGCAGATGGCTGGTGTTGACTTTCTTGAGACCTTTAGTCCTGTTATCAAAGCAAGCACTATCAGGTTGATCTTTTCTCTTTCAGCCATTTATTCATGGTCCATCCAACAAATAGACATTAATAATGCCTTTTTAAATGGTGACTTGCTTGAGACTGTTTTCATGGCTCAACCTGAGGGTTTTGAAGATCCTGCTCATCCTCATGCTGTGTGTAAACTCAACAAGTCCCTTTATAGCCTTAAACAGGCTCCCAGGGCTTGGTTCAACAAAATCAAAGGTTTTTTTTACTTACTTTGGAGTTTAAAGAATCTGTCTCTGATTCCTCACTGTTCTATAAAAGGGAAAATGGAGCATTGTTGCTTATCTTAATCTATGTTGATGACATACTCCTTACTAATGATGACCCCTCTGCAGTTCAACACATTATTTCTACTCTTGGTCAACAATTTGCTTTGAAAACCATGGGGGAAGTCAATCATTTTCTGGGTTTTGAGGCTATTAAAACATCTCAAGGGTATGTTCTCAATCAGCCAAAGTATGCTCTGGACATTCTTGTCAAAACTGGTATGGTTTACAGCAAACCTGTCACTACTCCTATCACTCCATCTCATAAGCTGCACCTAGGTGATAGTGCTCCTTTCTCAAATCAGACATTATATAGGAGTGTTATTGCTGTAAATAAACTAAGCCAATTCTTGCATGCTCCTACATCAAATCATTGGCTTGCTTGCAAACATCTCCTCAGATACATTAAAGGCACTCTTACTCTTGGTTTACAATTCACTGCTGTTCAAAGGTTCACACTAGAAGCTTACACAAATGCTGATTGGGCCAGCTGTGTGGATGATCGACGGTCCACTGGTGGGAACTTCATTTTCTTAGGCCCAAACCTTCTTAGTTGGAGCTCTAAAAAGCAGCAGGTGGTATCTCGCAACAGTGCTGAGTCAGAATATAGGTGTCTTGCTACTGCCACTTCAGACTTGTTTTAAATGCAGTCTTTGTTCAAGGAGCTTGGGTTGTTCTCTGAAACTCCTTCTGCTCTTTTGGTGTGACAATGTTAGTGCTGCGACCCTTGCTTCAAATCCTGTTCAACATGCACGCACCAAGCACATTGAAATTGATGTTCACTTTGTTAGAGAGAAGGTGGATGCAAAACTTGTTGAAGTTTGGTATGTGCCCTCCAACCTGCAGTTGGCTGATCTTTTGACTAAGCCACTGTCCCCTGGCCGATTTCATCTCCTATGTGCGCATCTGCCTTTGCTTGCCAAAAATTTTGCTGCCCCTAGCTCGGTTTCAAGGGGGTGTATTGATAATATTACGTAGTTAGGTTAGTTAGTTAGGGTTAGCATGTAATTAGTAATAATCTGGAAATTAGTTACAGCTGGCTAACAGCTCATCATGTGAGCTAAGGGATTCTCCATTCCCGATAAATGTAATCAGGTTGTATTCATTATGCAACAACGAAGTTCATTTCTCTATCCTTCTCTCTCTGTGCTTGAGCTTCTAACATCCGACGAGTTCAAGTCCACCATCGGCGTTTCATCCTCCGTTCGTTGCTTGCTGTTCATGAGGCACTATCGCTGCCAGGTCCCATGCATCGCGTGATCGTTGTCTTCACCATGAGCCAGTCGTTGTCGAGAAAGAACAGAGATCCATCCGGAAGGAGCATCCCTTCGTGGCCGTGCAAGGAGAGCAGCGACATCCCTTTGACCCTTGCTGCTGTTCGCGTGGTTTCTAGTCGTTGTCCAGCAGTCCCGTGAGCCGTTTCCAGCGAGAAGCAGCCACCATCTCCGGCGAGACCTTCACCCACTGTTCGAGTGACCTAATTGCCGCCTGCGTATTCTATCATCGCTGTTTGAGCAAGCCACCTGCAGCACCTCCGCGATCAGCTTTCCAGCGTGAACCGACAGCCCCGACCTTCCGCTGTTGTCCCGCGTGAATTCCCAACGACCCGACATGCATTACCCACGAGCCGAACTCCGTTCCCGCTGTTCGTGCATTTTCGTGCATCTTCCCTTGGTGTCCATCGTCGTCGGTTTCTATTCATTGCTGCCCGGTCCCCACTGATCACCCGCACAACTCTATAGTGAGCCGAAGCTTAGCCGTCGAGCCCCGTCGGTGCATTCGTGAAGCCGTTTCAGCCCCGTTTTGATTCTTTCATTCGAACGTTTCCCGAGAACGGTACCTAGGCTCGAACCCATTTCGTTTGATGTTGTGATTTGTGTTATTGTGTTATAATATGTGCTAAATTTCTGAACGTATGAATTTTGAGTTAATTACGTGCCTTGGATATGTGTTTATATAAATTATGATAAGTTATATGTGTTTTGGATATCAAAGTGATTGCCGTCACTTTGGTCGTTATCGAACTGAGTTTTGAGTGATATTTTTCATAGAAATCCTAGTGTTATTGGTACTTGGAGTTGTCCTTGATTTATTGGTTTTGGTTTGAGGTCGTTTCGATATGTATATCATGAGTTATCAATTATCTAAACCGAGCATGCTGCTGAATTGTAATTAATTCATAGTAAATCGTGTAATTGCCCAAATGTCATGAAATTTTATATGTGATGTCCTGTGTAGACTTTGTAAGTCGTGTAAAATTGTTAAGTCAAAACTCCACTTGTAGCTATTTTAATTAATTAAATCAGTTTCTGGTCAGAATCTTTTAAAATACATTAAAAATCGTACACTTGGAGTTTTGAGCTGAAACTTTGAGGAGTGTGTTATTTTCTATTACTATGTTTTGTGTCAAAATTTTAGATTAAAATTCGAAGTGTAACTATATGAATTACTAACTTCCGAGTTTGGCGCTGTTTTTGTTTAAATTATTTAGAAATGCTCCCGGATGAATTTAGGGCTGAAACTTAGTGAGATTATGTTCTTTTGTATGCCTTGTGATGTGGTAAAGTTTTAGTTTGATTGGTTAAGTCTAACTCCAGGTTCTGAATTTTGCTTATTTTGGAGTCTTAATGCTCGGTTATCCGTTGTCTAGGTTTGGATTGGATTTTATTGATGTTGGTATGATTTATGTGTATTACCTAAGGTATATGAGTGGTGTTCAGGTCTAGTAGTCACTCCATTGTACTTAACTCGGTCAAGGAATCCACGAGTCACTTAGTCGATATGATTTCGGCTATTATAATTGTGGTAGTCAGTTGATAGATTATTATAATTGTGGTAGGTTTATCGAGCTGAACTTATGCCATTATTCCTTCAACCCTGTGTTTGGCTATATCAGTGTCCAAGTGGGTCTTATTTAAATTGTCTATGCCACGAATGATAATGTTTATATTTGTGGGTATGATTATGCATAAACGTGAAATATGTACCCTATCGATGTGAGCTGTTACGGCCGTCAGTACAGTTATCCCCGTCGATGTAATACGGTTGCCCTTGTGAGGCAAGTCTCCTTAAGTCCTGATATGGCCGTACCCTTGCGAGGTACGTAAGTCCATATGGAAGGCCGTGTCCGTAGCGTGGCATGTACTCCTGCCTTCGGGTAATGAATCCCCGTTCTGCGGCTAGCGATAGATGTGCACAGGAGTAATGTGGTTGTTGTGATCTTGATAGGAGATGAGATATGATATGATTATTTTATTTTCATGCTGCGACCATATTATTTTCACATGTCATCATTTATGTGCATAGTAGTGAGCACTACGTTAATCTTGTGCTCACTCCCACCTGCTCTTCACGGATGCAGGTTAAACAGGTGCTGGGTGACGAGGAAAGACGAGTGGGTCGGTTATTGATTATGTTTAATTATTTTTCCGCATTTGAATAAATATTTTAGTCTTTGGAACCTTGTTTTGGGTTAAGACATGAAGACCGTGTTTGAGTATGTTGGATTTTTGGGATATTTTGATGAACCTAATATGAATTGGTCATCATGTGTTTGGTTATTTCATGCTTTCGTTTATGAGATGAATAACTTATGTTGAAAATCAGGTTAATTAATACCATGTGAAAAACTGGGTAATGAATCCCTGTGCAACCAGATATGACTTGGTTGATGTTAAATGTTTGAATAACGCCCATGTTTTCGAAAATGAATTCGAAAAATTATTTACTGATTTTTGGAAAGTTCGGAATTTCTTTAAAATCAAAGTGGGGTGTTACAGTTTGGTATCAGAGCCAGTCTGCATTTCTGTTGACTGGTCTATATGTGAATAACTTGTTTATGTGATTTAGACCTTGTGTTGACCACTCGTTTTCGTCACGCCTCACTGCTTAAGGTATGTTTTATATAAGTATCAATGAAAATACTTATAATGTGAATTGTGATTTCGCACGAGTAGCAATGAAACTACTTGTGATGTTTTACATGAGTAGCAATGAAACAACTTATGAGGTTTTGCATGAGTAGCAATGAGACTACTTATGAAGTGATATATATGTTGTTTTGGAGCTTAGGAAATCTATCCACCTCAGGTTATATGAACTCTAGTGTTTGACATTGAACTCTAGTGATATAGAGTTAAGTTCGGACTCTATAGATTCCTAGTTGTGAGTTTCAGTATATTATTATTGAGATAAGTGATGTTTATAGCATTTTCTCGCTATAAGATTCGTTCAGTGTCCTTAGAGTAGGACCATCCGTGACCCATCTCGAAAGAGAAAGGTTAAGTACCGAGTGGACCTCTAGTGAATGAAACCACTTGGGGAATTAGAACCTCAGTCGTTAAGGACCGAGAGTGTCATTTAGATGCCGCGAATTGGTTACTAATCGACCCCCATAGTTTAGGACCGTCGTAACTCTTAAGAGTGGCTAAGCCTCGAGAGGGTTTATGGTTGATAATTCTCGTACGTTAGATTGAGTGTAAGTCCTGAAGACTGATGCATGGATGAAAGACGACGACGTCGTCCATAGGACGAGTGGATTGCTCCGACATCGCGTGAATATCTTGTGAGTTGGCTGCGAGGCACGCACTTGTAAAAGGTATAAATTTGTAGTTAAGCCTGATGTTGAGGCTCTATAAGACTCGAGATGTTAAAGTTAATGTTATGAAAAGCATGCTTATATGATTGAACTTGACGATTATTGCACGACTGGGATTCTCTAAAACGTGTTATGTGGTGATCGTATGAGTTTATGTGAATTTGTGTTAAAAATCATGTTAGAGCTGACTCTCTTATATTGTTTATACACGTACATGAGGTGTATATTGTGATTACATGTGACCCCTGATGCTATGTACATGAAATTGTGTTTTGTGCTGAAAATCGTATGAGAATTTCTCGTTATATCCTTTGTTTGTGCTCAGATTATCGTGGCCTAAAAGCTGTTTTCTGGTTAAGAGTTCTTCATAAATTTTGTAGTACTTTGAGTTAGGTTTCTGTGAGTTTTGAAATTCCATGATTTAGAGTTGAATTGAATTTATTATGAATTTTTGAAGTTGTAACTGCGAGCAGTTTTTTAAATTCCGGGCAGAATTGTGAATCATGATGTTGGGCTGTTTTTTACAATCTTAATGTGACTATGTGAAAATGTGATCAACAAAAAACTTGTAGTACATGTTATAAGCTTTTCTGGAAGTTGAAATCATGTTATTTGGGGTTCTGGTTGGTTTTATATGAATTTTCAAAGATGGGGTTATGCCCAGAATTTTTGAAATAGTGGCAGTGTATATGACTGAAATGTATATTCTAAAATGGGGCCTTTAACGTGATTATTATTAAAAAATTCTCTTCTTGAAACTTGTATCTTTTCTAGTGTAGTTTCTGTAAGTTTTGAGTTTGCTTGATTTAGAGTGTTATAGCATGAAATATCGCTGTTTTAATGAACTGCTGCAAATTTTTAAATAGTTTCGTTGGCAGATTTCTTGACCTAAATGTTTTATGCTGAAACTCGATTTTAAAGTTATTTTTGACTTACGTGATAAACATGAAAGTTGTAGATAATTAAGTTAGCTATCATGGAGATTTTGAATTTCAGTAACATCATGTTTGTAGCTTCGGTTATTGTGCACACACTGAGAACCTGTCAAGCTGTATGTTTTCATTTATCCACTGCACCTATGTTTTGTATGTTTGTTGTATTATGTGCATTTAAATGATTTTCTCTGCCTGAGTGTTCTTCATGAAAATGATAGAGGCCTGCGTTAGGGATATGTTTCAAGTGGTTTCATCATGATACGATATCTAGACTGAAAGCTACATGCATTTTAAATTCATCACGCATGCTGGAAATTGGTGCAAGTTCATGTTTAGGTTTCTAAATTGAGTTGTGAATTTCAAAATTAGTTTTTCGTCAATTTTCATGTATATGTGCCCTATAATCTGATTAGTATTATAGTGTTAGCTGGAAACACTTGCGAGAGAAGCTTTACGCTAGACCTCGAAGTGTGAAAGCTATAGGCTGTGTATGAGGTTAAACTCGTTTAGGACTGTCGACATGATTAGCTACCTGAGTAAAAGCTGTCGTGACGACCGACATTATGGTCGGAAGAGTCAAATGAGCTAACCATTATGTTGATCGGCGCTGACCGCCGAGTTAGGATTATTCCTGCAGTGATGCCAATGTTCGATCCCTTTTGGGGAAATTGTTGTTGTCAAACCCTTTGTCCTATCGGAGTACTTAAAAATTGTGAAACCCGAAAAGTAAAATTTCTGGAATGCACCTCGAACCGAGTGCTGAACCTGACTGGGTGTAGCCACGCGAAGTGGTGGCCGAGCCCACACGCCCGTGCTGAGAGACGTGAGGCCAACTGTAGTGGCCGACCGTTGACTCGCACGAGAGCTGCCGCCGCCATCACCGAACGCACGAACTCCCTATGTCAGTGTGTACAGCCAAACCTTGACCTTGTAGCTGGTATCCGGGTAGGTACACGCACGCGTCCCAACGCCCCGCATATGCAGCGCCAGTGTGTGTGTCACCTCTCGGGTGGCTGTGGATTAAACCCAGATCGACCATGTCCTTTTAGGGGTCTTTGAACCAGATTTTTGGTCAAGTATATGATGATCTTTCGAACCATTGTGTGATTTTCCTAATCAACAACCCTCGATGTATAAGGCTTGTCGATTGGTTTCCTTGCCACATGGGAGATTTTCTCGAGATGACGAGATAGTAGTTCCGTATTAGTGTGGGGCGGAGCCTTGAGTCTCGATTGGAGACCGAATCCATGGAAGGAAATCGTTATCGAGTATCTAGTCGTTACTTCCTAAGCTGCATACAAGGTGTTACTTGCGTCGGCAAGGAGTGAGGCGTTGTCAATGGTATCAAACAGAACTATGCATTCTGAAGGTACCGGTAATGAGGACTAGAGATGTTGATGTTTGTCAATCCTATCATGATTTCTCGACCAAGTCAATAGCTTAGCCTAATGGTTGACACCACCACCGGGACTTGCGAGGTTGCATGACACGTGCTAGCCTCGTGATGGAGAGAATGTGTGCGTGATGTCGAGGTATGTGTGAATTGTGACGAGCTGCGTGATAGGCAGAACCCTACTTGTATGGAGGTACCGGTGACCTGTTGGGTCTGAGGGTCCATCAGGGAAAGACCGGGAGGGATAGTTGTCAAAGGTCAATGAGTGTAGTCAAGTCGAGGGCTAAACGATTTGGAAAAAGGAGATCAATATTCGGAGGGAGTACCCGAAACTCACATTGTGATGTTCCCTTTTGTACTCTCTTACCTTTTTCGAATTCCGAGGACGAAATTCTTTGTAAGGTGGGTAGACTGTAACGCCCCTTTTTTTTGAGAATTATTTATAATTATTTATTTTATTTATTATTACTTTATTATTATTATTATTATTATTATTATTATTTGTCTAATTATTTTTAGTTGTTTATATGCCTAATTGCTATTATTGATATTATTATTATTATTATTATTATTATTATTATTATTATTATTATTATTATTATTATTATTATTATTATTATTATTATTATTATCGTTATTGTTTAATTTCTAAATTGCTAATATATATAAGTTGCCGGTTGATTTATTTTAATTTTCCGGTCGTCGTTCGAATAAGCCGAATCCAGTCCTTAGCAATATTTTTCAGCCTTTATAAGCATTTTATTTCAACACCTTTTATAAGAATCATGCGTCACTCATTTTATTTAAGATTCAACTTATTTGATTTAAATCAAATAATTCATTAGCGATTTGGCAAGACTAGTACGTACCGCGTGCAATGCACGGAACACAGATATTAAATGAATTATTTTCAGACGAATCTGTTCGTTTAAGTCTAAAAATCAATAGGGTTATCATATATTTTTCACTTGTATATTAGGGCTAGCTTGTAAAATAATTAATATATTATCTATACATATTTAATTCTTTTTTTATCGGTTATACATATTATTTCTTAATTTGAAATAAAAAAAATGTTTGACCAGTTGAGTATTAAATCAGCACTAATTAATTTATTAAGCAAGTAAAGACGCAAAGCAAGACAATTTAATTATCCAGTAATTTAGGGTAATATATAGTTATTTCCTTTATTAAACATGATTTTTAAAAATAAAACAACATGAGCCCCAAATAATTGGCAACATTCATGGTTTTGTTGAAAACCAAAATAACAAAATCCTTAATTAATGGGTAGCATTTAATGCTGCTTTTTTAATAAAAAAAAAGTTACTAAAAATGAAATGTAATTAATGCAAAATGATTTTGACCAAAATTTGACCTGCTATTTTTGAAAAATGGTAAATCATTTTATATATATATATATATTCTTGTGAGATTGTATCTTTAGCCGTGAGAGCCAATTTTCCCATCACTAATTCACGCATAGAAGTAGAAGAATTAATTGATTTCCTCCATATTGTAATTCTTACCCTCCAAGCAAGATACTGTGACCTAGCCATTTAAAAGGCATAAGAAACCCTCAGCTCAAATTCTCTTTCCCGCAGCTACCTCGTTCTCTCTCCCTCGTTCAATGTAGCAGAAAATTAAAATGCTCTCTCTCAATCTCTCCCTCTCGTCGCACCAGCAGAGAAAGAGAAAGATATCTCGTCCAATCATCACCTATCTCTCTCGCACTACATCCCTCTCTAGCATATTTCAGGCCATCGTCACACTCTACCCGCGAACAACATCCACCATCGCTGCACTTCACGCGGGTTGTTCAAGCCCCGATCACAACCTGCGTTTCCCGGCGAGTTCAAGTCCACCATTGGCGTCTCATCCTCCGTTCGTTTCTTGCTGTTCGTGAGGCACTATCGCTGCCAGGTCCCGTGCATCGCGTGATCGTTGTCTTCACCGTGAGCCAGTCGTTCTCGACAAAGAACAGAGATCCGTCCAGAAGGAGCAGTCCTTCGTGGCCGTGCAAGGAGAGCAGCGGCATCCCTTAGTGAGATTATGTTTTTCTATATGCCTTGTGATGTGGTAAAATTTTAAGTTGATTGGTTGAGTCTAACTCCAGATTCTGAATTTTGTTTATTTTGGAGTCTTAATGCTCGGTTATCCATTGTCTAGGTTTGGGTTGGATTTTATTGATGTTGGCATGATTTATGTGTATTACCTGAGGTATATTAGTTGTGTTCAGGTCTAGTAGTCACTCCATTGTACTTAACTCGGTCAAGGAATCCACGAGTCACTTAGTCGATATAATTTCGGCTAAGTATATGTGCTTAGTGTGTTGTCTTGTATTGGATAGTCAGTTGATAGACTATTGTAATTGTTGTAGGTTTATCGAGCTGAACTTATGCCATTATTCCTTCAACCTGTGTTTGGCTATATCTCGGTGTCCAGGTGGGTCTTATTTAAATTGTCTATGCCATGATTTATAATGTTTATGTTTGTGGGTGTGATCTATGCATGAATGTGAAATATGTAACCTATCGATGTGAGCTGTTACGGCCATCGGTACAGTTATCCCCGTCGATGTAATACGGTATCCCTTAGGAGGCAAGTCTCCTTAAGTCCTAGTATGGCTGTGCCCTTGCGAGGTACGTAAGTCCATATGGAAGGCCGTGTTCGTAGCCTGGCATGTACTCCCGCCTTCGGGTAATGAATCCCCGTTCTGCGGCTAGCGATAGATGTGCACAAGAGTAATGTGGTTGTTGTGATCTTGATAGGAGACGAGATATGATATGATTATTTTATTTTCATGCTACGACCATACTATTTTAACATGTCATCATTTATGTGCATAGTAGTGAGCACTACGTTCATCTTGTGCTCACTCCCACCTGCTCTTCACGGATGCAGGTTAAGTAGGTGCTGGGTGACGAGGAAAGAATAGTGGGTCAATTATTGATTATGTTTATTTATGCTTCCGCATTTGAATAAGTGTTTTAGTCTTTGGAACCTTGTTTCGGGTTAAGTTATGAAGACCGTTGTGGGAACTCCTGTTTGAGTATGTTGGATTTTTGGGATATTTTTATGAACCTAATGTGAATTGGTCATCATGTGTTTGGTTATTTCATGCTTTCGTTTATGAGATGAATAACTTATGTTGAAAATCAGGTTAATGAAAACCATGTGAAAAACTGAGTAATGAATCCCCGAGCAACCAGATATGACTTGGTTGATGTTAAATGTTTGAATAACGCCCATGTTTTCGAAAATGAATTCGAAAAATTATTTACTGGTTTTTGGAAAGTTCAGAATTTCTTTAAAATAAAAGTGGGGTGTTAAAATTAATTTAATTGACCGATTTATCTCCCCATGTTTAAGATAGAACGTCCATTGATTAATTAAATTGCTGACAAAATAATTAATCAACTTCTTATTCATTTCCGAAATTAGTACCACTTGGATCGTTAATCATTATGCCGGAACACATCCGCCTGCAGGGCTTGACATAATATTCATTCCTGAGCTCATTTCGGGGACGTCATCAACCCAACCACTTGGACACAGTGACCGTAAATAATTTATAACGGCACATCATTTAAACACACTTATTTACCATTTTATATTATCTTACAGCTTAAGAGTACGCATCGATTACTGAAGGTCTAGATTACAACAACGATCTGTGAGTCTCATAATTTTATCCTGCAAAGGCAAGGTACCTTTCTTGGAATCGTGCATGCTTGAACCTAGCCAAGACAATATCTATGTATGAAGACTAGGATAAGCACAACATTCTCTTCTTACGGTCTCGAACGACCCTAGTACCAAGAATGTGTCCCGCTTCTCCTATGTCCTTCATATCAAACTGCTTAGACAACCACACCTTTACGTCTGACAACTTCTTCTTACTGTTTCCAATAAAAAGTATGTCATCCACGTACAACACAAGAAAAACCACCACTCTTAGACAACCACACCTTTGGAAAGTTCAGAATTTCTTTAAAATAAAAGTGGGGTGTTAAAATTAATTTAATTGACCAATTCATCTCCCCATGTTTAAGATAGAACGTCCATTGATTAATTAAATTGCTGACAAAATAATTAATCAACTTCTTATTCATTTCCGAAATTAGTACCACTCGGATCGTTAATCATTATGCCGGAACACATCCGCCTGCAGGGCTTGACATAATATTCATTCCTGAGCTCATTTCGGGGACGTCATCAACCCAGCCACTGGGACACAGTGACTGTAAATAATTTATAACGGCACATCATTTAAACACACTTATTTACCATTTTATATTATCTTACAGCTTAAGAGTACGCATAAATTACTGAAGGTCTAGATTACAACAACGATCTGTGAGTCTCATAATTTTATCCTGCAAAGGCAAGGTACCTTTCTTGGAATCGTGCATGCTTGAACCTAGCCAAGACAATATCTATGTATGAAGACTAGGATGAGCACAACATTCTCTTCTTACGGTCTCGAACGACCCTAGTACCAAGAATGTGTCCCGCTTCTCCTATGTCCTTCATATCAAACGGCTTAGACAACCACACCTTTACGTCTGACAACTCCTTCTTACTGTTTCCAATAAAAAGTATGTCATCCACGTACAACACAAGAAAAACCACCACACTCGCACTGATTTTCTTGTACACGCAGTGCTCATCTGGACATTGAGTGAACCTGTACGACTGGATCACCTCATCGAACCAAATGTTCCAAGACCTCGAAGCTTGCTTCAATCCATAAATGGACCGATTAAGCTTACACACTAGATGCTCATGACCTTTTGCAATGAATCCTTCTGGTTGTTGCATATATGTAATATCCCGACTTTTATCAGTATTAATAATATTTTAGTTCCGATATTATTTTTCGGAATTAATTATTTTCAGTTATTTCAGTCAAAATTACCGGAAAATATTTTCGACGTACCGTTTACGTTCGGAATAATTTTGGTAATTTAGAATTATGTTTAATTGGATAATTAAACATAATTAAGTGATTAATTTATCTTAATCACGAGATTAGCTAAATTGTTCGGATTTTATTCTGAGTTCATGTTCTTGGCCGCGTGCATTTAAGTCCAAGTGTTAGTATATCTTGTTCA
>CACSLK010027796.1:78638-90110 GCA_902706635.1 Striga hermonthica
GTTATTATATCGGAACTAAAACGTAATTTATACTGATAATATCTCGGGATATTACAGATTCGGTTACTGAATACTAATTAAACTGAATCGGTTATCGATTTAAAGTCGAACTTATATCTGAATAATTTACTAACTGGGCTCGAAACTCATCTTTGACTATTTCTCGAATATTCTCGAATTCGATTAATTCGTCAACACTGGAATAATTAATACCAAACTTACTAATGTCCATTTAAATAAATGGACTGAGATTAATTACTAGATTTTAATCGGTTAATAAATAAAATTAACCGAAGATATTTTCAACTTAACGTCGAACTTGGAACTTAACTAGCTGAAGAACTTAGGCTCGGAACTAATATCGAGCATTTATTAATAAAGACTAGCTTATACTCGAAAGCTAGTATTTTTCCTCTATTAATAAAAGACGGGGCGTTACAATCTATCCTCCTTAAACTATTTCAGTCCTCGGAAATACTAAAACTGAAAGTACCAGCTTAACTCAAAGCTTATACTAAACTGATGGCATATACTAAGGCTTTATATCTGAATACTGAGCTTTAGACTCTGCTTCTAACTAAAGAATCACCAATTCACAAACTAGGTGAATTATTGATTAATACTGGCTAGAATATGGACACCTTACTGATTAAAGGTGCTTCACTGATTATACTTGATACTCAAGATACTATTCCTGAGCATATTGGATATATCCCCCTAACTGAATGTCGATCTTTAGTATAGACTTCGGTTATGAGACCCAAGTCATTGTGGTAAGCGCGGAAGACTTCAGAGATACGCACATGTACAAATGAAGACAACTAGCAATCTCAGTAACTACTTGTCATGAACACCTACCCGATGACGCGGCACAGCGCTCGTGGCACTTTGCAATGCGACACATGCTCCTCAACTAGTGAGTTCGCCATGCTTGTATGCAGCACCAGCGAACATTGCACCTGCGACGTCGATGTAGTCTGTATAACTGTCATTTCTGTATCTCATGCTAGTAACCTCATCGTACTAATATGCTAACTCTCCTTGATCTCCCGACGTACTATGACTCAGATATGGCTTCCTTCTCTTCTTGCGACGTGCATCCTCGTATGGAAGTCTCTGGTTTCTCACCACGGCGTTGTCTGTTACTGTTGATTAGTCTTCTCCGTCACGAACGAAAGATGTGTCATACATCGACACGCTGTATCTGATAATATTCACCTTTCTTGAGGCCAAATTAACCTCAAGAAAAATTCACTGAGAAATAATCTCTCCTACGATTTCTCAAATTTTCTGTATTTGAGAATCGAGGCACTGGATATACTCGAGAAGAAACTTATTAGTCTTGTGTTATTAGACAGACTATCCTCAACTTTCATATAACTGAATAACTCTTACATGACTTCTAGAGGTTCTCCCGAGACATTTAACTGGTAGTCTCGAAATTTGAACTGATATGTACTGTCTTACTGAGGTTTGATAAGGTCTGACTTGAAGTTCCCAGGTAAATTTAGACTAATGGCCTATATCTCAGATCTCAATATTTAACCCAGCTAGCAACTATTATACGCTGAACTTAAACTCATGGACGTTGGCTTTTGACTGGATACTATATAAAGCTATTCCAGTATCAACTGGTCCCGCAAGTACTATACAAGATAACTGATCTCGAACTTTGCCAACTACTGTTCAGAGTATCTAACTGGTAAGATACCTGACTTACTGACTCTAAAGGCTGTTACTTCCTGAAACTATACTGCTTCGGTCCAACTTCAACCCTCCATGGTATACCCGTGTAATACCCCGTTTGAATAAAGATTAATTGAGATTATTATTTATTATATTTATTAGTGTTATTATTATTTATTATTATTTAATACCTAATTGCTAAATTATTTGTTTAAGTGTTTGTTATTACTCATAAATATTATAGTTATTTATAGATACTAAATTACTACTAATTGTCTATATTGATTTTGATTATTATTTTATTAATATCAAACGTATAATTTGCCTAATTGATAAAATGTGTTTAAATGTGTATTATTAATAAATATTGTTATGTGTATTATACATATATATATATTAATTTCACAATTTTATTTTATCGAACTGTGTGATCGAATCGAGCCCGAAATATCGTAAGTATTGAACCAAGGTTTAATCCCGGTCCGCATGCACACCATAACCGGTCTCTCTCTTTATTATTATTTGAATTACTAACTTATTTAAGGACATTAATTTCTCATTAATCTTATCATTATAGCCTTAATGTTCTTATCCGTTGAAAACGGAAATATCTCTTTCTCACCTTTATAACCGTCATCATCATCAGCTTTGTTGGGGAAAATAGCAGAAAATTTTCACAACTCTCTCTTTCTCTTTTCAATTCTGTCAACATAATATTTTTCACCATCACCCTCACCCTCCATCTTCACCTATCATCATCACCATCCGATCATCTCTATTCATCGACGTGAATCAACACTCCGGCGAATTTACCCTCCTGCTTGTGCCAACAATCACCAGCAAGTCCCGTGGCGGCTCTGCACCATCACCCTCCGTCGGGTCCCGTCGAGTCCAGTCGGAGTGCCGATCGGGGCCGTTGAGTCCCGTCGAATTCCGTCGGAGTGCTAAACGTAGCCGTTGAGTCCCGAGTCTCGCCCCGTTCGCCCGTTCATTTTTTCAATCGACCTCCCCAAAGGAAGGTAGAGAGCGACCCTCTTGTTATTTTGTTCATACTCGTATATCATGTTAGATATACATCATGCTCGTTCCATCGATTCTTGTTTGATTGAGCAGTTCGTATGTTCGTTGAATTTCGAATATTTGTTAGTGTGAAATCGTGAATTTACGTGGACATGTTGGAACTCTAGTTTTCGAAAATATCAAGTGTTTTTGCTGCTGTAATTGATTCGTATGAGTTCGGAGTCTCGTTGTATGCTTCCGGGTTGTCATATTATTGTTCATACATATATATATTCCGTTCAAGCCTTGTTGTTGCGTATAATTTAGAATCGAGTATCCTTGCTTGTTGATGTGGTTATGTTGTACTTCGGAGTCTCATTCTACTTTTCCGAGCCTTGCCATCGTTGGTATGTCGTTCGTTTGTTTTTGAAACCACGTATTGTCATTTCGACTTTCGACCCTTTTGACCCGGCTTTTAATGTTATTCGGAACTTTGTAAATGTGTTATTTCTTCATAAACGACTTTCGACCCTTTAGTCTGGTTCCGGTTGCCGTTGGTAATAGCATTGTCGAGTTTAAATCTGTTGTGATTTCACAAGTTCATTAAATTTCCCGAGCTCTGTTTCTCAAATTCCAGTCGCAGGTTTTGTTTTAAATTCATTTGTTAAAGTTTGCCATTTAAGACTCAAATAGCCCTTGTAGTCCAGCGGGTTCCGCTCCCAGTTCTTTGCAAAAGGTCCTGTGTTCGAACCTTACTGCCCGCATTTCATTTTTAATTTCCCTACCTGGTGCGCGGGCTGCCCAGCCCGCTTCTAGCCCGCGCGCGGCCCGATAGCTCTCAGCATTCTCAGCCCGCTTCCCGGCCCAAAAACCCGAATCCCAGCCCGCCTGTTTCACCTGGAATGAGGCCCTCATGCGCGGCCCAAATGGCACTTGTAGGCCCATTTCGCTGCAGATTTTTCCAGCGCGGCCCAAGTGAAATATTTTTGCTATTTTGAGTTTCGAAAGCCCGTTTTTAATATCGATTTTAATTTTAAAAATATTTTCAAAATGATAAAAATTTAATAACATCATTTTAAATCCCGAGACTCTATTTTTGTTCTCCGAGTCTTATTATTTTAAAATTTGTGGGAGTTCCAAGTCCACACAAAATCCGATTAAAACTCTTAGGTCTTAATTTCTATTAAGTATGAGTTTTATGTTAAACTCGAGTAGTGAGATAGATTATTGATATATATTATCTCGCTTAAATGTAGGTGTTTGAGGAGTCGAGCCTCGACCTACGCTCCATTACGTGTCGTATTTTGCCCTTTTGAATACCAGGTGGGTTGTAATTGTAAAATTTGCTATGCTTTAATTAATTGCTTTTGGTGTGGTATGATCAAAGTATGCATGTGAACCATGTAGCCTTCGATGTGAGCTATATTGGCCGTCGAACGGTTATCCCCGTAGCTATAGAACGTACCTTCGGGTAGTCTCCTTTATTATTGTTGACAGACAGGGCGTGAGCCTTGGCTGGTGATCCTCGTATGTAAGGCCAAGGCGAAAGTTTTGGCATTCGGGGTGGATTATTGCTCCTGCTGGCCGGGCATTCGTTGTAAGGCCTTCGAGGAAGGCGTTCGGTATATAGCTCGGCAGTAGTCTATTGTTATAGGTGTGCACATGAGACCATTATTGATTATTGATAGGAGATGGGACGGTTATTGATTCGTATACATGCTGCGACCATACTTAAATTGTTTTTGTTAATTATTGCATAGCGGTGAGCACCTCGACTTTCCTATTGTGCTCATCCCCACCAGCTCTTCATGGATGCAGGTTAGTTTATACGGCACGACGGAAGGGATGCGAGTGGTGGTCTTTAATTTTAATAAATGCTTCCGCTTTGAACTAAACTTTGATATTATTGCATTATTATTGATTATTGTTTTCTAGTATTGGAATATTGGAATATTGTTAGGGATTATTTCCCTAGATCATTATTGGATTATTATTGCATTATTGGGATTATATTATTGTTGATTATGTGTATTGAAAATTGCCGCGTATTGAGAAATTGACGAGTATTGATTATTGTTTTGAAAAAGAGTAGCGCCTCAAATATTGTTTTTGAAATAAATTTCAAAAAATTTATCCCAGATTTTGGCAAATAAAAGTGGGGTGTTACAACCCGCCTAAATGGCTCTTATTTCAATCCTCCATGGTAACCCGAAATAATGACTCTTATTTCAAGTCGTCATGATATACTCGGCCTAGTGACTCTAATTTCAAGCCACCATGGTATCCTGACATAGTGACTCTTATACACTAGAAATCGTTTTGATAATAGTTTCAAAAATTTACAACCTCTAGCGTCAGAATTTAGCATTGAACTTGGTCTATTGATCTAACTTAGGAAATTTCAGTCTCTTCCCTGATCTAGGTCAAGGAGATTCTTTCTGGAATGTGTCATCTAGGTGGCAAAATGAACAATTTTTAATAGAAAAAATATTTGAGAAACATATGTGATAAGATTTGTACTACTTAATAACTCACAATTCTCTTGGCGAGTAGCAAAAGTGACCGAAATCTAGAATTAAATCTAGAGTTCTCAAACTTAGCCCCTTTTTAAAGTTCTAAATTCTTCTCGGAGGATAGATCTTATGCCCCTAAAGAAAACTTATACTGATCTTAGCATCTAGACTGACTTATAGGAACAATTTATGATATCCTCCTGAGCATAGACTTAGAAATTTGTTTATAAATAAAAATTTAAATCAACACTTACCTGGTAGTCGGCGAGGCATGCAGCGTGGTGTGGTCGGGGTTTCTGAAAACTTTCTGACTCGCTAAAGTATTCAGATACACAAAAACGTGCTCTGATACCAATTGTAACACCCCGCTATCTTACTAATATCAGAGTAAAATTTTCGCAAAATGTTTTCTAATAAAACTTATAAATTGCGAAATCTAAAATCGAGATGCTACTAAAAACCTATCTGTACTGAAAGTCGGTTTTTTTTAAACTGGGCCTAACAAACTAGGTTAGACATAAAGAAATACAGATCATCAAACATACATGTACTACTGGACTCAAGTCTCGTTAAAGACTGAGTTGAACTATTGTACTGAAATACTGACATGCAAGTTTGATAATTATAAACTAATAAAGCAAGCGGAAGAACTAAACATGGTGAAAATAATTATACATACTGAAATGTATAAATATTCCACGAAATTGGCAAACTATGCCGAGTCCACGACCACAACCACCACAGCTGATCTCAAGTCTGCCGGTCGTCCCTGTTACCTCCTCGATTGCTCATGAAAAGAGACTAAAGCCCTAGATTTGCCTTGCGCCCATGACCTCTCGGAAGCCCCACGTCAACGACTATGGAATGATGTTATTCTCCTCCATTTCTTACTCCTTAAGCTTCTCTCAACTCCATTTAATATAGTGATTTAAGATATACTAATAATGCTTGGATGAAAGATAAGGAAAATGTTTGGCTATAACTCTCACTCTCGGCTATTCTCTCTTCCCTCTCGGCTATACATGACTTTGGCAAAAAAATAATTATTCTAAGCTCAATTTGATTAAACCTCCTCAATCTACTAACAAACCTACTTATATTTGCTTGAAGAGATGGAGAATTTTGATGACTAAGCCTAATAAGGACACTTGTCCTTAATAGATATAAATGGTGGCATTTTAAGAAGGTTAATCACCATGTGAGGTGTCAACATCCCACTAATGAACTTGCTTAGTTCATAAGCTTAGTTAAGACTTAACAGTATGGCATAAATAACACTAACTAAAGCAATACTCTAAATCCTTGTCTTATATGCGACATTAATACCACTCACGTGAATAAGACATGAAAAATGACCCTTGATGCTAGAAAAATTAATTCTACACTCATACTTATACATACATACCAAGTACATAGAAAATTTTCCAACATAAGCACAAATGTGGCTTAGGGTTAGGAAATAACTCGACCGAGTTTGCTCGGTTTCGGTCGCGACTCGACTGCGACGATTAATCCGAAAATCTTGACTCTCGATAATACGTCGACTTAAAATAATTAATATCGACTATTAATATTCGTTTATAAAAATAAACGTTTCAGAATTAATTACCGAAACTATTAGGTTATTGAATACTAATTAAACTGAATCGATTATCAACTTAAAGTCGAACTTATATCTGAATAACATTTTTGTGCCTACTTTCCCGACGAGAGTCCATCGGACTGAGTGCCCTTTCCAAAAAAAGTGCAATTGCTAACTCGCGCGTTCTTTTAGCCCGCTCTAGGGGAGGGCAATCGAGAACGTAGAGCGATGCTTGAAATCGATCATCTTGGTTTTGCCTAACTTACTAGCTGACTCGAAACTCATCTTTGACGATTTCATGAATATTCTCGAATTCGATTAATTCGTCAACACTAGAATAATTAATCCCAAACTTACTAATGTCCATTTAAATAAACAGATCGAGATTAATTACTAGAATTTAACTCGCTTGATAAATAAAATTAACCGAAGATATTTTTGACTTAACGTCGAACTTGGAACTTAACTAGCTGAATAACTTAGGCTCGAAACTAATATCGAGCATTTATTAATAAAGGCTAGCTTATAATTGAAAGCTTGTATTTTTTCTCTATTAATAAAAGACGGGGCGTTACAAAGCCCGTACTCTCTCATAAGACTCCCTCAAATCGTCTAATTTAGAAATTTGTCCTGTTAATTACCTACAATTAATTTTAGCGATGTCACTCGAGGGGGAGCCCATAACCGCAATTAATTGATTTACCGACAAATTAGAAATGGAGGCTTACGAATTTTACAATTAATTTTAATTTAAAATCCCTTCTCAAACTTAGTATAATTTAAATGAGGATTTTTACTTATTTAAATATTTATGCAATTCTAAATTAATCCTAAGTAAATGCAATAATTAATTAACATGCATAAATAAATATGCAATTCCAAATTAATCTCATGCAAATACAATAATCAATTATCATGCATAAATAAATAAATAAATAATGGCATAATGAATTTAAATAAATAAATAATTAAATCTACTATTAAGGCTATTAAATATTGAGTTCCCATAAACAAGGAAACCTTGTATATTCTTTACCTGTTCAACTGGAACTCCCACTGCAGTAGAATCCTGGTTGATATCATACTGCTTGGCCACCAAGTAAAAACACCGCCGCCTAGCCGCCATCGCCAACGACCAGCCGCCGCCATCGCCGGTAAAAAATCGTCGGCGCCATTATTTTTTCTTCTGCGCGAGTACGATCGGTCTCCGGGCTCCAGTCGGATGATTTTTTTAGGCTCGTTGATCTTTTGTAATCTCCCGGTAATTAATCCATGATTACAACACGAAAAATATAATGTAAAAATTACATAATCCGATCCTAGATCCAACAAATGGATGTACATGTTTTTCTAAACAAATAATTAAATCTATCCGGTCAACCCCGGGCGAAAAATTATTACAAACATTCATCCATCAAATTCCTCGACATGTTCGAGACTTTAAAAACAAATTTAAAACCATACATCACATTCATCAACATTCATCAAACACAGTCAACCATAATAGTGGATTAAACTAATTCCTGCAAAATCGAGTTATGCGAATATAATCCAATATATGGCTGCATTTGAACACATCTTGACAAACAAAACTGTAAAAATTCGAACTTGTACACAACAAATTAAACCAAGTGCTCTGATACCACTTGTTGGGATCTATGAGGATCTCGTTATGTACAAATCACGAATTCAATAGCAAAACGTAAACCTATGCGTAGCGGATCTAAAGGTTTGCGTAGAGAACTTACGGCTTAAAATTTATGGCGATCTGGCTGATCTTTTGGATGGCCGTACACAGCACACCAATAAAAAGTAGACTGAAAATTGCATCCTAGGATTGCACGAACAAGATCGGATCGAAAACCAGATCAAACGGGTGCAAAAAAAAAGAAGAAGACAAGTTGCAGTCGTGGGAGCTTGCGGCAGCGCGTGCGGCGTCAGATGGCGGTGATCTCGGTAGCGTTGGAAAGCTCTCGTCGAGACGATCATCTTGATCGGACCTCCGGTTAGTTTTGTACGATAAAATATATTTCGTCTCGGTTTACCAGTATGATCTTCTACTGTATATCTCAAACACCTCTTAATCTTGTACCGGTGGAGCAACAAGAAGAAGATAAAGTACGAATAGGAACTAAGAGAGAATATGGGGCGGCATGATTGACGTGTAAAATTATAAGACTTCTCTTCAAATGAGCTTAATGATGTATATATAGAGCTACAGTATGAACCCTTAGCAGATTAGGAGAAGGGCTCATTAATTAATTAAAATACTTGTGGACCAAGCCACTTATTTTAATTAATTAAATAATATTAAATGGGCCACCAACATAATATTATTACACTCTCTTTTCCTAGCCCAATTTACAATTGAGACTCTAATAATAATTACTCGATTTATCTCCCCATGTTTAAGATATAATGTCCATTAATTAATTCGATTACTGACAATCAAGAATTAATTAATTTATTATTATTTCACCGAAACTAGCGCTCGTTAATGACATTATTACTATGTCAGAATTTAATCCACCTGTAGGGTTTAGCATAATAATCCTTCATGAACTCAATCTGGGGACATCATCAAACTAACGCACATGGTGACCGTAAATATCCTAACATCACATCCTACATGAAACAATATTACCTAAGATAGCGGGTCTTTTGGCCCAGTTCACTAAGTCTCACCCATGTGAATCAAAGTAATAAGTACTACACATATATGCCTGTTTAATATCTCACAGGTTAAGAGTACGCAGTAATTAACCGAGGCATAGTTCGTTTACGACGATCTGTATAAAATGAACTGCTCGTCTCTAGGGTCCTGTTCAATACATAAATGTACTAGTGCAACTTATCAGTCAAGACAAACTGTACGGTTGACACTACAACCGTTCACGATGGGGTGTTCATTTCCATCTGGGCTGTGGACCAATTATTCTTGTATTGCGAGTAACTGATAGCATGATCTTCGGTTCGCCCGATGACGACCCACACTATCTAATGCAAAACAACAGAACGTAGAACTTGTTTAATCTAACATGTTTCTCATTCATAATGGGTAATAGTGTAATATCATCCAAAGCCAAGCTTTCAGTATATAACACTAACATCTGTCCCGGTCCCGGACACTTTCGCCGGTAACTGAATCTGTAATCTCCCGGATACTCTGGCCGGTAACCGTGTGCACACTCTAGTGGAATATTAAGGTAAACTAGGGCCACCACCATAACGTAGGGGAGAACTACTCGGCCTCAACCCATAAGCGGAGTTACACATACCTTTGTCATGATCTAGCTGTTATACTCAATGTAATACCCAGTCTGGGTCCCCACCTGTTCTGCTTGAAAAATATGTAAGTGCTGGCTGGGTAGCTGACTCCTCAAGCTACATAAAAATATAAACAAACAAATACTAAGTAATATGCTCGTAATATGCTCAAGATGATAGAATGCTCGACTTTATCAAATAACTTATACGGTTAAAAAGGAACGTTCTAAGGGTTCACTAGAACTATACTAAGCCCGGAAATAAACTGATATACTTAAGCTGAAATGATTTGGCTCGAAAAAGTACTAAAATTTTGGAATAAGACTCGGACCGAAATACTCAAACCAAAACTGACTCGAACCGTCGGTCAAACTGGCCGGTTTGCTGACTGGCCGGACCGCCTGCTCGCTGTGGGCCAGGCAGTCGGGTGCTGCTCGGACTGACTGGGCTCGGTTCCGCACAGGGCCTGTTGGTGCCCTGGCGCGGTTGGGCACCACTTAGTGCGACCGGCGCGGTCCTGCGCGCTGCTGGGCGCGGTCCGGGGTGCTGCTGGGAGCGAGCACGGGCACAACTAGCCACTCGGGTGCTGCTAGGCATGACCTAGGTCGACTGGGCGCACGAGCGTGCTGCTGGGCACGACCCCAGGTTGACTAGGCGCACGGGCATGCTGCTGGACACGTCCTGAGGCCGACTGGGCACGCTGGCGTGCTGCTAGGCACGACTGGCACCGACTGGGCGCACGGGCGTGCTGCTTGGCACGACCCGAGGCCGTCTGGGCGCACGGGCGTGCAGCTAGGCACAACCCGAGGCCGAGTGGGCGTGTAATGCCCCACTTTTATTTGCCAAAAATCAGAATAAATTTTTGAATTTATTTCAAAAACACTTGAGGCGCTACTCATTTTCAAAAACGAACATCAATACTTAATTCAATCATCAATCCTCATTTATCAATAATCAAAATATCATAGGGAATTCACTTCCTATCAATAATCCATTATTCAATAATAAAGAAAGCAATAAAATCAATAATCAGTGTCAAAGGTGTAATATCCCAACTTTTATCAGTATAATAATAGTTCAGTTCCGATATTATTTTTTCGGGGTTATTTAATTTCAGTTATTTCAGTCAAAAAAATTACCGCGTTCGAAATAATTTGGTAATTTAGCATTATGTTTAATTAGAAAATTAAACATAATTAAGTGATTAATTTAACTTAATCACGAGATTAGTAATTGTTCGGTTTTTATCCCGAGTTCATATTCGATACCGCGTGTGCGTTCGTGCGTATGGTCGGGACCATGTCCGAGTACCGTGCGTATCGAGTGTTCAAGTGCCGTGCGAATATTCGGTTCAAGTCGTGGTGCATTTCCGTGCGCGCGGGTCCGCGTCCGAGAGGTCCCTCCATCCGCGTCCGTGAGCGTCGC
>CACSLK010027796.1:94180-104738 GCA_902706635.1 Striga hermonthica
ATATTTGCGAAAAACCGCGTACTCTGGTATATCAGTCAGCGGGGTGTTACAAAAGGCGGAAGCAGTTTTAAATAATTAGACCACAATCCTCCGTCGTGCACGCAATACTAACCTGAATCCATGAAGAGCAGGTGGGGGTGAGCACAAAAGGAAACGATACTGCTCACCACTATGCAGTAAACGTTATCCACAATAATGAAACAATAATCAATAATCAATAAGGTATGGTCTCAGCATGTATACGAAACAATTATCTATCCCATTCCCCATCAATAATATCAGTAATCAAGACTCATGTGTACACACCTATCATTAGCTACTGTTGGTCTTTTCGAAGGCATCACCATGTGTCTTACATCGTCATCCAACAGTAGGAGTACATGTCGAAGGCATCGCCATGTGTCTTACATCGACATTTATTTTGAAGGCATCGCCATGTGACTTACATCGACAAACATATCGAAGGCATCGTCATGTGACTTACATCGATATGGCGCAGCGTGGATCTTATGGGAGAAATCTTATCAAGGGGATAACCGTTCGACGACAGGTACAACTCACATCGAAGGCTACATGGTTCACATGCACACATTGATCATAACACAATAATCATTAATAACATTTACAGCATAGGAAATTTCAAATAAAACCCACTTGGTCTCCGGAGAATAGAACAATCACAGAAATTGGGTAGGCAGGCCGAGAACACAGCTCGTCAAACACCTACGATTATTAAAATAGCATATAAACGTCAATCCGACACCAAGATCGTCATAATTAAGGCACGTAAGGTT
Source organism: Striga hermonthica (assembly GCA_902706635.1). NCBI lineage: Eukaryota > Viridiplantae > Streptophyta > Magnoliopsida > Lamiales > Orobanchaceae > Striga > Striga hermonthica. Next base: position 94,975 of record CACSLK010027796.1, read on the forward strand.
CACCCCATCAACACATAAACAAACTCAGCCCATATAAATCACATAAGCAAATACTTAGAAAGGATTTCCATTTTCGAAAACATAACATAAGTTTTTTGAAACTTAACCCGTGCAGCGATTTTGAAAACAACACAACTTGCAGCATATAAGTCGAATAAGCACTATTCAAATTGAATATGAATTCTAAGACATGTCTCTACAATTATCATGAAGACATCGAAAACAAATAAGGGCATTTAGCAGGAGATAACTCGACAAACATATTAACCTAGATGCAGTCAGAAAAACTGAAACATTATTCATGTAGAGCCTCAGTATTTATCGAAGAATTTAAGCTACAGGCCTTCAAATGACTCGATCCGAAAACCAAAATGTAACTAACTCAATTATCTACATCTTCGCTGAAGACCCTATTGACAAATAATGATGTCATCCCTGTGTGGAAACACAAAATATTCGACTCATAAACACTGCCAAAAACTAATTTTGGGATACGAACAACCCTTTAGTTATTAGACTCTAACTCATTCTAAAAAACTTCAAAAGACCTGGTTGAAAACCCCACGGACAGCCAAAAAGCAAGGCAACAATTTTCATGAAGATCACTTCTCAATTTGAGCACATAAAAACATCGAAAACAAGCCACACATAAAATATTACAAGCTGCCGGGTTTGTTAAAAACTGCTTGCGCAATAATTTTGTAAAAATGATAACTCATTCGTTTCAAATCGAAGTTACATGAATCCAAAGCCCGGAGAAAGCCAAATGAAAATACTACGATTGATATGAAGATTACAACTTCAGAAAACGAGTTCCTGAGGCCCTTAATAGAGGCACAACAGATCAACTATAATAACATAACTCATGAATTTCATCTAATTTTTTTAATCTCTATATCAAAAGCAACACCTATTAAATCACCAAAACAACATCTTAAGCACCTTATAACATCATTATCGCACATATAAACAAGGGGAGAGTTTCACGGTTAACATGCCATCACATAACTCGAACAAAACTCGACATAGAGCACCACATAAACATAATAACACATATACATATGAACCCTAGCTTCAAAATAGGCAAAGAACTACAACATAACTCATATATACATAAACCCTTAACATGAAATTAACATCAATGGATAATCACATAGAACAATAATACATAAATACGAAAGGGGAATCGAGCCTCGGTACCATTCTCAGGCAAAGGTACACGAAAGGGTGGAAATGGGGCTAAAATGGGCTATACAAATGCGCCGACGGGGCTCGACGGCTAAGCTTCGGCTCTCTCGAGGTTTGTGCGAGTGATCAGCGGGGTCGGGCAGCGATGAACGGGACCCAACGGTGACGAACAACAACTAGCAGGGAGTGAACAAGGACAATCCGCGTCGCCGGTGCTCTTGCGATCGTGAAACTGTTCGCTGGGGGTACGTGTGGTGCTGCTGGTCCGAAAGAGGGGCAACGATGGCGACGTGACTCACACCGGGAATCAGTTCGCGGGGCTTGGTCACGACGAACAAAGGGGATGATGATCGACCTGTACAAGGCCGGTGGTGGTAATTGACGGCTGCTAGTTCACGCCGGGAAACAGGGGTTGCTGCTGCTCGCGGGCGGAGGGGAGCCCGCCGTGGTGGTCGCTGGAAAAACCAACAAAGGAAGATGAACGGGAAGGTCTTGCTTAGTTCAATGGTCTAGTTCTCGTCGTGGGTTCATAGAGACGCACGAGCAGCAGCGATGGCGGGGATGATGTGCGGCAGCAGAGACGGCTCGCTGGGACTCTCGAGGAGGATGACGGACAGCGACGGCGGGGCTCGCAAGCAGGGTCGTACAAGTGGCACCGGAAAAGGAACTCACCGTCGTGTTGTTGCTTCTAGACGTTGGGGGCCCGCGGTGGCGGTGCTGCTCATGATGGTGGTGATGGGACGGGCAGCGGTTGTAGTGGCCGGAGATTATGGTGGCGCGCGGAGGAGTTCAAGAGAGATGGAGAGCGACAACGATTTCCTCTTCTATTTTTTTTTTTATATAAGCGAGAGATCGAGAGATTGAGTTTGACGGTGAAAGGGGGGATATGGTGTTCTGCTCAATATACACGGGCGTGAAATAGGTTTGTAAGTGGGCCGAGATTCTATCGCAATTCGGCCGAAAAAGTATGGGAAATTTACATATATAGAGCCTCTATATCAAATATTTACATATATACGTTTTTTATAATTTTTCATCAAAATAGGATTTTGATGGGATCTTTTTTTCATGCTCTTTTATTTCTCTCTCTCTCTCCATATATTAAACCTCCAATTAATTCTCTCTCACTCTCTCTTATTAATTTATCTCCAATTAATTCTCTCTCTCCATGATATATATATTTCTTCTCTCTCTACAAAAACATTAGATGAAAAAAGGCATAGAAGGATTCAGTGTGATGGATTTTACAAAAGATTTGTTGCAAAATATTATGTTAAAACCAAAAAATTATACATAAGATAAGCATCAGATAAACAAGTCTATAGAAAAATATAAATAAGATAAACAACTCTATCACAATTGGATCCGTTGCAAAAACTTCATTGCATCCTGATTATTTTTTCATACCTTGACATAATATATACATACATATATATATATATATATATATATATATACACACACAAGATAAATAGAATATAAACAAATTTCTGATTATGCAATAACCAACACCAGAACAAAAAGTGTATATATATACATAAAATAAACAGTATATAAACATCTTTGATTCTGCAACAAGCTTGTAACATGAGAACAAAAATTGTATATAAACACCATATAAAACATTTCTCAAAACCCAATATACATATGACATCACAAAAAAATAACAATAATAAATAAATCCACAGCCGCCTCTAGTGGCACCACCACCCCGGTGGTCCCCCAACTCCGGCCAGTACCTCATGAAGGTCGGCCTCAGCACCCCTCCCGTCGACATCCTCGCGATCCTCTCGGCGATGGGCTGCTCTTGCGGCGGGTGGACATCTCGTCGACATCACCACCGCCTCCGCTGGCACCACCACCCCGGCTTGCTCGCGATGGGCTGCTCTTGCGGCGGGTGGCTCGTCGGACATGAAGGGTTGATCGGATTTTGCTGGGAATTAAAGGGCGATTTTGGAGAGAGATATGGGCAAATTTTCATATCTGAAAATTGTGAAGACGCGTATGGAAAAGGGAGAAGATGAGGCTGACACCATTGCCCCTCAATTTCTTTTCTCCTCAACCTTGTTTGCTTCGTCTTCGCCATGATACAGTCTTTTTGAGTATGAGGGATAAGATAGATAAGAGAGATGAGAGATGAGCGAGAAATATGAGAGAGAATTTTTATTTCTGTGTATAGGATGAGAGAGAAATATGAGCGAGATGTATGAGAGAAAGTTTTTGATATACACTCGTATTTTTTATGAATCTTTTGTTTTCACGTAAATGAAAAATTATTTACTCAACTGAATGTAAACTATGTTATTTTCTCAAAAAATATAAGTTCGATTTGGCCGAATGAAATAGCTTAAAGGGGCTATAGAATTAGATGCGACAATGGCCAATTATTGGTCTCGAATAAATTCTAAAGAAATGAGAAAATAAAAATATCCGGATATTATATATATAAATACACACAATATTATTTATTTTATAATACTATCATTTAAACACATAATAACAATTATGCAATTAGACAGTTAATGACAAATAAATAATAGTAATAATAATAATAATAATAATAATAATAATAATAATAATAATAATAATAATAATAAGACAAATAATAATAGCAATAATTAATCAATTAGACAAATAATAGAATAATAATAATATCTGAAAATAAATCCAATAATCGAACGGGTTAAATCCGAACTACGCAAAGATTCTCTCGGTTGAGAGTAAACTTCTCTCGTTGAGAGTACAATTATCTTGTTGAGATCCTGAATTCTTCTGCTGGGAGTTCATTCTTACGCTCTTTGAATTGTGAGTTGTGAGGTTTTTCGGTCTTGTGATATCAGGTCATTTTTCTAGGTTTTTCTTTTTTCGGTGCTAGGGCTATTTTCAGTAGCCTGCAATGGGTGATTCGAGTGGTGGAAAGGATGTTGGGTGTGATTTGGGGGGGGGATGTGCTTCGAAAGCTCAATGCATGTTCGTTATCGGAAAAAGAGGCAGGGGGAGTCGAACTGCTAGTAGATGATGTAAAAGCGGGTGTCGAAGAATGTGAAGGAAGTCTATTTGGTAAAGTCGTAGGGGATAGACCGGCGAGTATAATGGGGATCAAACATGCTATGAGTAGCATCTGGAAACTTCAGCAGGCGATGGAGGTGAAGAAAATCAGTTCTAATTTTTTTCAATTCCTATTTACATCAATGGAGGATAAAGCAAAGGTGGTGGCAGGAAATAATTGGCTCTTCGAGAACCAGTATCTTGTTTTAACGGAGAGGTTTCCTGGTCTTCACAGTTCTCACTCGTGTTTTGAGGAAATCAACATTTGGGTCCAGGTGCAAAATGTCCCTCTGAACCGGATGTGCACGGAGGTGGGGATGAGAATAGGCCAGATTTATAATAGAGTGAAGAATGTGGTTGTTTGTAAAGTGGGAGGAGAAGTGGGGAGCTTAATCAAAATTCTTGCTGTTTTGAGTCTAAGAGAGCCTATTCCAAGATGTCCCTCTGAACTGGGTCCACATTTGGGTCCAAGATGTCCCTCTGAAATCAACATTTGGGTCCAGGTGCAAAATGTCCCTCTGAACTGGATGTGCACGGAGGTGGGGATGAGAATAGGCCAGATTTTCAATAGAGTGAAGAATGTGGTTGTTTGTAAAGTGGGAGGAGAAGTGGGGAGCTTCATCAAAATTCTTGCTGTTTTGAGTCTAAGAGAGCCTATTCCAAGATGCACAGTTGTTAAGCTGGGAGACCAACGCATTACGGTTGTATTCAGATATGAGAGGCTGGTCAACTTGTGTCATTATTGTGGGATGATCGGGCATTTGGACAGGGGCTGTAAGCGCAGGGCTGAGGATATTGAAAAAGGGCCACTGAAGGAAGGTCAATTTGGAGAATGGCTGAAAGCAAAAGAGACTTACCATGGGGGAAGAACTTTCCAGGCTAGTAGTTCAGGGGAAAAAAGTGCCCCTCCTCAACAAAATTCAAATCAAGATTCCATTGTCTTTGCAAATGAATCCCCTATCAAAAATGCTCAATCTGCTGTTGAGGTGTGTAAGGACAATCCAGGAAATGAGAGAAGTGAGTTTGGAGCAGCAGAGGCCCACAGTCAGATGCCAGTGGGCCTAGAGATTGTGCCTGCGCAAGTGGAACCTACTCCAACAGTTATTATGACCTTGGGGGAGAAGATGGAATTCCCTATGGAAGTTGAACAACAAGGAGTGAGTATTATCCCAAATATAGAGATGCAAATAAAAGAAAATGTGAAGGGGCTGGTTGAGGCAAAAACAGTGTCCACTTGGAGGAGGAAATAGAAGAGTGTAGGCAGATTGGTGAGAATGGCTTCTGATAACGGAGAAATGAAAGTTTCTTCAGGGCTGAACAATGAAGATGGAGCAACTACATCTTTGAAGAGAAGCAGAGAGGTTGTTCTATACAAAGGAGAACCTCTGGGATCAGAGGAGGGTGCAGAAAAGAAGGTAAAAGTTGATGGTGCTGATGATAAGGAGGAGAAGGCCAGCCTCAAATGGCCCCGAGGTGATCAATGAAGGTTAAGGTGTGGAGTTGTAGAGGGCTGGGTGTGCCCTCTACAATTTCCCAGATCAAGGACTCTATAAGAGGCCACCACCCTAATATTATATGTCTATCAGAAACAAAGAAGTCTTGGGCATTTACTAATACTGTTTGCAGAAAGCTGGGTTTTGGAAGTAGGTGGTTTTTGGAGAAGCCAATGGGGACCAGAGGGGGTATGCTGGTAATGTGGGATGTGGATACAGAGATAAAACACATTATAGCAAATGATTTCTGTATACAAACGGAGGTTAAAGGGCTTGGAATGAGAGAGTGGTGTTGGGTAATATTTGTATATATGAGCACTGACAGGAATGTTAGAATTAGTCAATGGGAGTTCTTGGTGGATAATAAAAGCAATTGGGGAAGTTGTTGGGCTTTGGCAGGGGACTGGAATGACATTATTAGCAATGATGAGAAGAGAGGAGGAGTGAGGAGGCAGGAGTCTAGCTTCAGTGGGTTTAAGAATTTCATAGGAAACATGGGAATGTTAGAGGTGGAGCAGAAAGGGGCTTTCTATACTTGGGGGAACAATAGAGTTGGAGATGGATATGTAGAAGAATGGCTTGAAAAAGTCTTTGTCTCTTATGACTGGTTGCTGACTTTCCCAAAGATGGAGGCTTTTAACTTCTATAGGACTGCCTCTGACCACAATGCAATAATTTTTTATACTGAGGTGGAAGTTCACTGTAGGAGAAGAAGATTTGTTTTTGATAAATCTTGGGTGAAGCAGGAGGGTATCACAGATGTGGTGATGGAAGGGTGGCATATTTCAGTTGATGGGTCTCATATGTATCAAGTTCACCAAAAAATTAAAAACACAAGGATGGCTCTGTTATCATGGCATAAACCACTGCATAGAAACAGTGAAAAAGCAGTCAAAATTCTCACAGAGAAAATGGAGGATATGAGGAACAATGGATTGGATAGGGACTGGGAAGAGTGGGCAAGTACTAAGGCTGAGCTTGATCAGGCTCATAAAGAGGAAGAAAATTATTGGAGGCTGAAATCGAGGGCTTTGTGGCTAAAAGAAGGGGACCAGAACTCCCGATTTTTTCATGCGTTCACTGCTCAAAGGAGGAAATCTAACTCTATTTACAGGCTGGTTACAAATGGTGGTGTGGTTTGTGATTCAAAAGAGACCATTGAGGCTCACATGGTGGAATTCTACACAAGTTTGTTTACCTCAGAAGGGAGCTCTGATAATGTTGAGATGCTGCAGCACATCCCCGGAACTATCACTGATGATCAGAATTCTATTCGTGTTCAACCGATTGAGGAGAAGGAGATTACAGCGGCTCTATTTATGATGGAGTCTGACAAGGAACCTGGGGAGGATGGTATTACTATCTATTTCTTCAAACACTTTTGGAATATTATAAAAGATGATGTTTGTGATGTAGTCAAAAGTTTTTTCTTATCTGGTAATATGTTGAAGAACTGGAAGCATACTGTAATTACTTTAATTCCAAAGTGTCTTTACCCGGATTCTCTGACCAATTTCAGACCTATTTCTCTGTGTGGTGTATTAGAAAGTAGTGGCAAAAATTATTGCTGAAAGACTGAAGCTGTGTTTAAATTCCTGCATTAGCAGTGCTCAGACTGCTTTTGTACCTGGTAGAAGTCTTTTAGACAATGTTGTTATAGCTCAGGAAGTTTTCCACTATCTGCACAGACACAAATCAGGACCTCATGCTTTTATGGCTGTTAAACTTGACATGGAGAAAGCTTATGATAGGGTAGAATGGAGCTGCATCAAGGTTATCGTGAGGAAATTGGGTTTTCATGGGAAGTTTGTCAATTGGATTCTTAGTTGCATCTCCCATCCTACCTTTTCTTTTAACTTGAATGGGGATAACTGTGGTTTTGTCAAAGCTACTAGGGGAATCAGGCAGGGTGACCCCCTGTCCCCATATCTGTTTATCATTGTTTCTGAGGTGCTTTCCTCTTATTTTCACTATTTGATGACTTCTGGACAGTTCAAAGGGATCAAAATTGCAAAGAATGCTCATATTTTGTCACACTTGTTATTTGCAGATGATGCACTTATGTTCTATAAGGCAGATGACTATCATTCTAGGTTGATGCTGAATATCTTACAGAATTATAAAGGGCTTACAGGTCAAAAGGTTAATCTTCACAAGTCCTCTATGTTCCTTGGTAGAAATTGCAGGCCTGATATGGTGAGCAGAATTAGTGCTATTCTTAGTGGGGTTGTGGTGAAGAGATCTTCGAGATATCTTGGTCTTCCTCTGGGTATTGGTGCTTCTAAAAGGGATGCATTTCAATTTGTTGAGGAGTCAGTGAAAGTCAGAATAGAAAGTTGGAAGAATAACTTGTTCTCACCTACTGGGAAGGAAGTGTTAATCAAATCCGTTTTGCAGGCCCTCCCAGTGTTTGTGATGTCTTGTTTTCTGCTCCCTATTTGCCTTTGCAAGAGCATATGCAGGTTAATGGCAAAATTCTGGTGGAGTAAGGGGAGTTCTCAGGAGAATAGTCTGCACTGGAAAGCTTGGGAGAAAATGGTCATTCCAAAAGTAAATGGAGGGCTGGGTTTTTTGGATATTCAGACCCTGAACAAAGCTCTCATCTTGAAATAACTATGGAGACTTGTAGATCAACCTGAGCTTCTGATGTCTAGAGTACTGAAAAGTAGATATTTTCCAGAGTCTTCTATTTTTGATTGGAAGGTTTCCCAGGGTAACTCTTGGTTGTGGAAATCTTGGGCATCTCTCATTCCTATTCTCAAAGGTCATCTGGATATATTGATTAGAAATGGGGCTGGAACAAAACTTTCTGATCATAATTGGGCCCATGGTGTAGCTGGAGGGAAACCTAATTTTAGAGTTCAGATCAATGAACACTTATTCTTTGTGAAGGATTTGCTCTTAGCTGGAGGATGCTGTTGGGATGAGGCCCTGGTAAAAGCCCTGTTCTCTGATGAAGATGCAAAGAAGATCTTGCTGATTAAAACATTGAATCCCAGGTTAGCTGATATGTGGAGATGCTCTTTTGTTGATAAAGGGGAATTTTCAGTAAAAAAAACCTATATATTACTTTCTGCTGGGAAACTGAGTGCTTCTGTGGGGGCTGAGTGTAGTTCTCTGGCTGCAAATAATAGTAGAGCAAGACTGAGATGTTGGAATATGAATGTTCAGGGCAAGGTTAAGCATTTCATCTAGCAATGCTTCACCAATATCTTGCCAGTTAATGTAAATCTCAAGTCTAGGGGGCTGGATTTGGATATTACCTGCAGAGTTTGTGGTGAAGCAGCAGAGACTCAGGAGCATGTATTATTTCAATGTGAAAGAGCAGTTAAAGTGTGGGGTATTGCCCATGTACAATGGAACAGAGTGGCACAAGAACAGCTGAGTTTCAAGCAATGGTGGTGGTGGATTTCTGCTATGAACTTTCAAGGAATATCTGAGGACAGAATCCAACTATCTACTTACATACTATGGTGGCTGTAGAAAGCTAGGTGCACTTGGGTGTTTGAAGGGAAGATGCAACCTGAAATCTGGGTAATTAAGGCGGCAGTCAGGGATTGGATTGATTTTTCGAACTCTCATTCTAGTGTATAATGGCTGGAAACCGAGGATGTGCTAGGCCTTACAGTGGCTCATCTTTCGTTCTCTTTAGCATTTTATGGGAGCATCTGTTTGTTTTGTTGATGTTTATTTCGAGTAGCTGATGTGTCTTATGTTTGTTAGTTTATTTCGGTTAGGTTGCCTTGGGCATGGCCTCCCTTTGTATCCAGGCGGGTTTTCCCCATTGTACATTTCCATTTTTATGGTTTATGAGAAGCATTATATCGTTGGAAAAAAAAAAAAAAAATCCGAACTACACGACTAAATTGAAACCGCCAGACAACGAACGTTTTAAAATAAAACGATTGAGTACTTAAACCTATAATTTAAGTATCTCACAACCAATACAATAAATATAACATCATAAATGAAAATTCGATAAATAGAATAATCCAAAAAATTCTATAAATCGAACAGGGCGCTACATGGCGCGCT
>CACSLK010027796.1:104993-117387 GCA_902706635.1 Striga hermonthica
TGCATACGCGACCAATGACCATGGTCGGCCCTTGCCGGCCACCCGGCAACATTTCCGGTGACATACAACATATATCAACATAATATAGTGAAAAAGGCTTAAATATCATAATAAACACTGGGAGACCTCGGTTCAACATGCATGTGGTCCGGTAGGACCGATACGGCACGTACGGACACTAAGTCACCGAACCAACTACTCAAACTTAAGCATATGATAAGTGCTAAGTAATTATCAATCTAAAACATGAATTATAAGGCTGAAAAGATGGCATATACTCGCATGCAACATAACTTGACCTTGGGGTGAAAATGAGCTAAAAATCGACTTCTAGATGTCCGAGCATTTGAACTCGAAACATGCTCAAATTTTACCAGCATCATCAACATGATTTGTAAGGACTTTTAAGCTATTAAACTCGGCCTAAACATGCTTGCTACTAAAAATCTTAATTTAAGGCTTTAAACTTACAAAATTCGAAACTCATATTCTACCCGAGCAAAACATGATTTTTCTACATGATAAATATTAAAATATCATGTAAAAGCTAGGATAAAGGATTGCACGAGCTAACCTTCACCGAACTCGAAAATGGTGCAAGGGTCCTCCTCTTGTGCTTACTCGGGTCTCTCTAGGCAACGGCTCGACTCGGTGGCCTATATGCTGAAGATGGTGGCTTTTCTAAGTCGCTTACACTCCCACAAAAGCTTTGAACTTAGCTTGGTCGGGGTGAATTAGGTTAGAATAGAAAATGGTTGGGTGTCCCTTCCTTCTCGGCCTAGGCGCGCATGAAAGGGGCCTCTCAGCCTTTCTGTAATACCCCGTTTGAATATGGAATAATTGGGTTTATTATTTATTATCCTTATTGTTATTATTATTATTATTTGTTATTATTTAATTGCCTAGTTGATTATTGCTATATTTATTATTATTATTATTATTATTATTATTATTATTATTATTATTATTATTATTATTATTATTATTAATATATATATATATATATATATAATGTCCCGTTCTTATTTTAATTCTCGATCGTTCGTTTTTATCCTGAGAAACTGGCCCGTAGTATTAGACCCGTGCCCAGTTTTTTACCCCGACTCACTCTTTTGCTTGGAGGAGAAGCTAATTAATTAAAACCCTACTCTATAGGAGCATATTTATATATAATTGTGGCTTAAGCAGCTTATATCTCCCTCAGCAATTAAATCCCCCATCTCCATCATTGATCATCTCTCTCGCTCCATCTTCCAGCATATATAAAAAAAGGGAAATAATCTGCTCGCGATCAACCCAGCAGAGAAGCAGAGAAAACCTGTGCATCCTCGTAGCACCATCATCATCATCACACCTTGCCTTCCATCATTGTTTCCCTGCTTCCAGACCGCCATCATCCTCACGCGCCGCCATCGCGGCGTGTTACTCCGCGGCGACTCTCCCAACGCTGCCAACCTCTATCGCCATCATCAGCACTGTACCATCACCATCAGCGACGCACCAGCATCACCTCCGTCATCGTTGTCGTAGTGAGCAGCAACCAGTCCAGCATCCCCCGGCGACCCCTTTTTCCTTCGGCGAGCCTTGTTCCGGCGTTAATGAGCAGCCTCCATCCCTGTTCACGAGCACCACCACCAAGTACACGGTTGCAAGCCCCAACAACAGTGTCGTGTCCCGTCGAGTCCCGTCGGAGTGCCGAACATAGCCATCGGGTTCTGTTGAGTCCCGTCAGAGTGCCGAACGTAGCCGTTGAGTCCCGGCGAGAACCCTTCTTTTCGTTGCTCTGTTCTCGAGACTGATCACTACGGTCCCGGTGAGCTCGCTACCCCATCCGCAAGCCTCGTTTCATTCGCTACTCAAGTACCGTTTGTCCCGGCGAGAGTCTACCATCGTCACCGTGAGCCGTCGACGTCGATCAGCCCGCTCGCAGCAACCTTGTTCATGTGTTGTTGTTGTTCGAATGGTCCCAAGCTTGATCGTTAAGGTCCCGGCGTCCCGTGATCCCATTAGCAAGCCCATTCGACCCTTGCGTTGCTCGTTTTGTAACCCCATCCCGAGAATGGTACTCGGGCTGACCCCCGACTTATTTATTTCGCTATTATATGTGTTTAAGTGCTCGTATACGTGTTAATTAGCTGAACGTATGATATTCGAGTTAAATATGTGTGTTGGATATATATATATATATTTGAGTGAATTGTTGTTATATAATTGCCATTGGATATCAAAGTGATTGTCGTCACTTTGAAAAATTATCAAACTGAGGTTAATGTGGTATATCCCGTATAAATGTTGTGGAATATTGGACTTAGGAATGTCTTTGATGCAATGGCTTTGGCCTTGTGTCGTTTCGATGAGTATAGTGTAAGATATGAATTTTTTAAAATCGTGCTGCTGCCCGTTTGTGCTAAAATCACTATAATTCGCGTATTGGTCCAAAAGTTCTGATTTTTGGATATGTGGTTATATTGCTGATATATTACTTGTAGTTAATATTTGGGATTTTTATATGGCCAGTAGCTACGTCAAAACTCGAAAACCGTTTCTGGGTTATTTAATTCATATAAAATCGAGTTCTTGTCCGAATTGGCTAATTTCGGAATGTAGCTATTTTAAATGATTTAATTCGATTACTGGTCAGATTTTTCTTATATTATTTAAAATGGCTAGGGGTATGTTTAGAGGTTTTCCTTTGGTGATAATGTGTGTTTTTCATTCTTTTATATGCTGTAAATATTTTATTTGAAAAGTCCAAGTCTAACTCCTCATGGTCCCATTCTTATAAATTTTGAACTAGTTCGTTTAATTCATTTTTGGCACCGGTTGGCCTTATTAGCAAAAACATTGACCCGTTGACCCCGTTTTCGTGTCAAATATTCGTTGCCTGCATTTATATGATTTATAAGTTGGTTGGTCCAGTCTAGAAGTCCTAATGTTCCAACTCCACAACTTCCACGAGTTTCTTAGTCGTTGTGATTCGACTAAGTATAATTCTCGTTATTTGTGTAAGAGTCGAGATAGTTGCTTATGGGACTGTCTTGAATTATGTAGGTGTCTGACGAGTAGTGTCTCAATCACCTACGGCTCTCTGGTTAATTTGCTTTATCATCCGACAGTAGGTGGGTTTTATATGAAAATTGGTATGCCTTAAATGTTATTAGTGTTTAAATTGTGGTATGATCAAAGTATGCATATGGACTATGTAGCCTTCGATGTGAGTTGTATCGGCTGTCGAACGGTTATCCCCAACTACGAGGTTGTGTCTTTTATAAGCAGTCTCCTCATATCGTTGTAAGGCCACACCGTGGGGCACGGTATGGTATCGTTGTAAGGCCACATTGAGGGGCATTTGAAATTTACTCCTACTAGTATGGGATTCGATGTAAGGCCACATTGAGGTGCATTCGTTGTAAGGCCATTTAGTAGTCTATGGTTAGGTGTGCACACGAGTAAGAACTCTGAGATAGGAGATGGGATAGTTGATTTATTCGTATACATGCTGAGACCATACCTTTCGATTACTAATTATTGTTGATTATTGTCATTAACATTTATTGCATAGCGGTGAGCACTACTGTTCCTCTTGTGCTCATCCCCACCTGCTCTTTATTGATGCAGGTTAGTATTGCGGGCACGACAGATGGAGGCGAGTGGTGGTCTATAATTGATTGCTGCCTCCGCATATTGAATTATCTTATGATATTATTGCATTTTTGAATAATGGATATTGGATTATTGAGAATTGAATTATTGTTAAGGAGATTCTCCTTGTTGTTTTTTGAGGATTTATGATTGTTTAAATGAGGCATGGTTATTGATGATTGAGAATTACGATTAATGTTGATTATTGGAAATCGATTTTGAAAATGAGTAACGCCTCAATTAGTAAAGAAATAAATTTGAAAAATTTATTCTGAATTTCGTCTATTAAAAGTGGGGCGTTACAGTTTGGTATCAGAGCCTGTCTGCGTTTCTGTAGACTGGTCTAAGTATGAAAATTTGATTATGTGAATATATGCTTGACCTTGTGTTATGACCACTCTCTCTCGTCGTGACGCGCCAGCTCAGGTATGAGTACCTGAATAATTTTGAGGTTACTGTGCATTACTGATTATTGATTATTGAAGTGAAATCGGGGCATAGGAATTTATCCTCCTGTTTTCAAACATTTTTGAACTCTAGATGAGTGGTGAACTTAGTTGTATAAACTTGAACTCTAGCGGTATAGAGTTAAGTTCCGGCTTGAGAATTTGTTTGTTTGGAAATTCGATATGATGTTATCGTGTTGAATTCTGCTTATAGCAGTGCTGAAGCTATAAAACTTGGTTTCTTCAAGTGAGGACCATTCACAATGCCATCTCGAAAGGAGAAGGCTTAACTGAAGGGAGCAGACGACCGAAGGAGTCCCATTTGTTCGGGTATTCGGGAGTCTGTAACCATTGTCGATAGGACCATTAGATGCGTGATTAGAACCTTAGCAAAGGCGACAGTAACCTATTCTTTTGCGAAATTCTCTTCAGTATATTATGCCGCGAGCGATTTCTTAGTAGCAGTAGGACTTACCGGAATCAGCTTGAACCGATGAAGGAGGCGGAAAATCGTGGACTCGTGGATGCGAGACAACTTTGTTTCATTTTTGAATTCTTGTCTTCTTGTAGACTTTTGCAAACCCTTGCCTTTTTATATGGCAAACAATTGTGAATTATGCTCGAAACTTCTTTTTGTTATCCCATTCCTGTATTTTGAGAGTTTCGCTTGATCTTCCCCTTCCTGGGCGTAGAACTACAGATGGAATTGAGCATCGACATTTTTATTGATCTTTATCTATTATCATAACTTGGGCATCTTGTTTGGTGATACCTCTTAGTCGACGCATATCAAGGAGTGTTTCTTCCCACCTTAAAAGATTATGCAGAGATCTTTTTTGGAGGATAGTCGAGTTCGGAGCATGTACATCGCGAAGTGCAAAGCCGTCTTCGCTTCTGATATTCGTTCATCATAATCTTTAGAAGCTCATTTAGGACTGCCGACACGGTTAGTTACTTGACCAAGAGCTGACGTGACGGCCGACACTGTTTGTCAGAAGAGTCGAATGAGCTAAGCCTTTCATTACTCGGTAATGACCGCGGGGATTGGGATTATTCCTGGTTAAGGAGTCAATTCTCGTTTCGTTTGGAAGTTTTTCAAAACCTCTATCGTTCTTGGTTCGTTGGAGATTGTGCTGGAAGGTGGTGGACTTGGAACTTAGTTTATGCCTTAATTAAATTTGAAACCCTTCAAACTGTTGGAGCTTTTCTTTACCTACATGATGGGAAAAAAAATCGTTTTTGATTAAACCCCAAATTGTTGTCGATCAAATGTTTATGAAAAACCCCCTTTTCGTTCCGATTACCTTGGAGACGTTTACCCTTTAATTGGAGAAGTTCTTCTCAGTACCTTGAACCAAAAAAGCCGACCTTGGCTGGGTGTAGCCACGCGAAGTGGTGGCCGAGCACGTACGACTGTGTTGAGAGACGTGAGGCTTGCGCGCGGCCGACTGTTGACTCGCATGCGAACTACAGCTGCCATCAACGAATGCACGAACTCCCCAGGGCAGCGTATACGGCCAACCATCGATGTTTTTTCCTGAACTGTTGAAATCGTTTCATGTTGGAATATCTGGTTAACCTTTTTGAACTCCTTTCGTCCGAACCTGGAACCGAGAACTCCACGACCCCCTAAATGGGTGTAAATCCTTTATCGATGATTTCTGATTAAGGAGAGTAGTCATCGAGTCCCTATGCCTTATTTGAGAGTTTCTCGAGTGGAAAAATTGGGAATGTCGTATTGCTATTGTCAATCCTTATGTTGGCACATAAAGGTTGCATTCGACTCGTGGAGTCGTTATCGTGTGGGTATGAGCATCTGGGGTGTGTTGTATATCGTTTCATAGTCTCTGATGGAGACACATGGTCCGTGATAAAATCGTGAACAAGTTATCAGTATGACTCGGATACGATACTAAAACTTAGCGTCACGTGGCCACCTTGTTGGTGAGATAGTCGGAGTACGCTGGCAATACACCGAATGACCTGTTGGGGTCTGGTGTGTTGTTAGGTACGAAGTTAATTATTGATACTCATGGTTATAGGCCAAGCCGGACTGAGTGCCTTGCAAGAGGATGTGCGCCTGAGATTGGGCAGGATTGATCACCCTCCCATGCAATAAGTCAAACATATGAGCATATGACGAGTCGGATTGAGTCCTGTACGTGAGTGTATGCTTTTGGAGTATGTCGTTTTCCTTTGGATGCGTGTTCTTTTGTATTTCCGAGGACGAAAATATTTTAAGCAGGATAGACTGTAATACCCCGTTTGAATATGGAATAATTGGGTTTATTTTTTATTATCCTTATTGTTATTATTATTATTATTAATTGTTATTATTTAATTGCCTAGTTGATTATTGCTATATTTATTATTATTATTATTATTATTATTATTATTATTATTATTATTATTATTATTATTATTATTATTATAAATATTATTGCTAAATGCCTAAAATGTTAATTTACTATTATTTATTGTTATTTGTACCATTAGTATTATTAATATTAACTGTCTACATGTTAATTATAAAAATATTAATTATGTGTATTATATATATATATATATATATATATATATATTAATGTCCCGTTCTTATTTTAATTCTCGAGCGTTCATTTTTATCCCGATAAACCGGCCCGTAGTATTAGACCCGCGCCCGGTTTTTTACGCCGACCAACTCTTTTGCTTGGAGGAGAAGCTAATTAAATAAAACCCTACCCTATAGGAGCATATTTATATATAATTGTGGCTTTAGCAGTTTATTTCTCCCTCAGCAATTAAATCCCGAAGCTCCATAATTGATCATCTTTCTCGCTCCATCTTTCAGCATAGATAGAATAAAAAAGAGAAATAATCTGCTCCCGATCAACCCATCAGAGAAGAAGAGGAAACCTACGCATCCTCGTAGCACCATCATCATCATCGCACCTTGCCTTCCATCATCGTTTCCCTGCGACCAGACCGCCATCATCCTCGCGCGCCGCCATCGCCGGCGTGTTCCCCTGAGGCGAATCTCCCAACACTTCCAACCTCTTTCGCAATCATCAGCACTATACCATCACCATCAGCGACGCACCAGCATCACCTCCGTCATCGTCGTCGTAGTGAGCAGCAACCAGTCCAGCATCCCCCGACGACCCCTTTCTCATCCGGCGAGCCTTGTTCCGGCGTGAACCAGCAGCCCCCATCCTTGTTCACGAGCAACACCACCAAGTTCACGGTTGCAAGCCCCAACAACACCGTCAGATCCCGTCGAGTCGCGTCGGAGTGCCGGAAATAGACGTCGGGTCCTGTCGAGTACCGTCGGAGTGCCGAACGTAGCCGTTGAATCCCGGCAAGAACCCTTCTTTTCGTTGCTCTATTCCCGAGAGTGATCACTACGGTGCCGGTGAGCTCGCTACTGCATCAGCAAGACTCGTTTCATTCGCTACCCGAGTACCGTTTGTCCCGGCGAGAGTCTGCCATCTTCACCGTGAGCCGTCGACGTCGATCAGCCCACTCGCAGAAACCTTGTTCGTGTGTTCCTGCTGTTCAAATCATCCCGAGCTTGATCGCTGCGATCCCGGCGGTCCCATGATCCCATTAGCAAGCCCGTTGGACCCTTGTGTTTCCCGTTTTGTAACCCCGTCCTGAGAACGGTACTCGGGCTGACCCCCGACTTATTTATTTCGCTATTATATGTGTTTAAGTGCTCGTCTACGTGTTAATTAGATGAACGTATGATATTCGAGTTAAATATGTGTGTTGGATATATATTTGAGTGAATTGTTGTTATATAATTTCCATTTATATCAAAGTAATTGCCGTCACTTTGAAAAATTATCAAACTGAGGTTAATGTGGTATATCCCGTGGAAGTGTTGTCGGTCATTGGACTTATGAATGTCCTCGATGCAATGGCTTCAGTCTCGTGTCGTTTCGATTAGTATAGTGTAAGATATGAATTTTTGAAAATCGTGCTGCAGCCCGTTTGTGCTAAAATCACTATAATTCGTGTATTGGTCCAAAAAATTTGATTTTTGGATATGTGGTTATATTACTGATATATTACTTGTAGTTAATATTTGGGATTTTTATATGGTCAGTAGCTTCGTCAAAACTCGACAATCTTTTCTAGGTTGTTTATTAATAAATTCATATAAAATCGAAATTCTTGTCCGAATTGACTAATTTTTGGATATTTTGTTATTTTGTATGATCTCTTATTACTGTAAAAATATCAAATTTAAATTCAAACTGTAGCTATTTTAAATGATTTAATTCGTTTTCTAGTCAGATTTTGCTTAAATTATTTAAAATGGTTAGGGGCATGTTTAGGGGTTTTTCTTTGGTGATAATGTGTGTTTTTTAGTCTTTTATATGCTGTAAAAATTGTATTTGAAAAGTCCAAGCCTAACTCCTCATGGTTCCATTCTTATTAATTTTGAACTAGTCCGTTTAATCCGTTTTTGGCACCGGTTGGCCTTGTTAGCAAAAACCTTGACCCGTTGACCCCGTTTTCGTGTCAAATCTTTGTTGCCTGCTTTTATATGATTAATAAGTTGGTTGGTCGAGTCTAGAAGTCGTCCTAATGTTCAAACTCCACAACTTCCACGAGTTTCTTAGTCGTTGTGATTCGACTAAGTACAATTCTCGTTATCTGTGTAAGAATCGAGATAGTTGCTTATGTGACTGTCTTGACTTATGTAGGTGTCTGACGAGTAGTGTCTCAACCACCTACGGCTTTCTGGTTAATTTGCTTTATAATTCGACACCAGGTGGGTTTTATTTGAAAATTGTTATGCCTTAAATGTTTTTACTGTTTACGTTGTGGTATGATCAAAGTATGCATGTGGACTATGTAGCCTTCGATGTGAGCTATATCGGTCGTTGAACGGTTATCCCCGACTATGAGGTTGTGTCTTTTATAGGCAGTCTCCTCATATCGTTGCAAGGCCACATTGAGGGGCATTCGGTATGGTATCGTTGTAAGGCCACATTGAGGGGCATTCGGTACGGTGTCGTTGTAAGGCCACATTAAGGGGCATTCGACATATACTCCTACTAGTATGGGATTCGATGTAAGGCCACATTGAGGGGCATTCGTTGTAAGGCCATTTTGTAGTCTATGGTTAGGTGTGCACACGAGTAAGAACTCTGGGATAGGAGATGGGATAGTTGATTGATTCGTATACATTCTTAGACCATACCTTTCGATTACTGATTATTGTTAATTATTGTCATTAACATTTATTGCATAGCGGTGAGCACTATTGTTCCTCTTGTGCTCATCCCCATCTGCTCTTCATTGATGCAGGTTAGTATTTCCGGCACGACAGAGGGAGGCGAGTGGTGGTCTATAATTGATTGTTGCTTCCGCCTCTTGAATTGTCTTATGATATTATTGCGTTTTGGAATAATGGATATTAGATTATTGACAATTGAATTATTGTTAAGGAGATTCTCCTTATTTTCTTTTAAGGATTTATGATTGTTTAAATGAGGAATGATGATTGATGATTGAGAATTGCGATTAATGTTGATTATTGGAAATTACTTTTGAAAATGAGTAACGCCTCAATTAGTAATGAAATAAATTTGAAAAATTTATTTTGAATTTCATCTATTAATAGTGGGGCATTACACTTTCTCTCTATATGGCAAGTAAAAGCTCAAAATTTGCTGAGTATTCTAAGTGATAAATGGCCTATACTCAGCTGGAGAATGAGGCTTAAAAGGATGGCCATGGGCGGATTAAAAAATGCATGAAGTGGGGGCAATGGCCTTCCCCATGTGCATGGAAGTTAGGGGACTCTTAGCACGACTTGGCCTGGAGTTTTGGAGGTTTCTCATGAAATTTTCAGAGCATCTTGACTTGAGGACAAGGCTGGTCAAGTCCCAAGGCACTAGGGGACAAAATGCCAATTAAAATATTGCCTAGCACATGCACCCCTTGACTAATGATAATTAGACTTGCCTTAATCATAATTACAGTTAACATAAGCTTAAATAACTCCTAATCCACCTGAATATACATGCATGAACGTGGACTTGGAGAAAAATGGGTCAAAACTCAAGAAAATGGCTTTTCGAGGTGGCTGGCACTGGCTGGGCGCCCGCTGCGCGGACGTGATGCGGAAGTGGTGATCGAGCCCGGAGAACACGAGGGTTGGACAGGCGTGGCCAATAGGCGAATAGGCGAGAGGCGCGCATCGGGTGGTGATGCGCGGGCGTTGGGCGTACATGGGCGAGCATGGGCACGAGACGTGCGCAACATGCGCGAAGGTGGCCGGGACGCGCCGGCGTGGGACAGCGGAGGCACTGGGCGCGATGGAAGTACGGGTGACATGCACGCAGGCGGAGTCCTTGCCCATACAGGAAAGTCGGGCGCACGGCTACACGCACGCGAGGAGATCGGGCGAAGCGTTGGGCGCGCGATAGCGCGCAAGTGCACCCCAAGCGCGGGGAGCCTAAACCGCACGGGCATAGGAGTGCTGTGTGACGGGTTGCACGCGCGAGAGAGGGACCGCGAGCAGGGCGCGCATGCGAGAGGCCACGCGTGTAGCGCGCGCGCACAAGAAACCAAGCCGCCAAGGACTAGGCATGCGACGGCGTGCGAGGCGGTTGGTGCGAGGGGCGTGCGAGAGAGGGAGAGAGAGAGTGCTTGGAGTGCAAGTAACTTGGAGATCAAGACCTTCTAATTTATTAGGATTCTACTAGATATTTACTTTCCTTATTGCTTTATAATATCTAGATTGTTTAGGTTACTTAATATTTTATTGCTTTATTAGTTCCCTAGGTAGAATAGACTTAGATCTAGTTTGTGCCTATATAAAGGCCCTTCCCCTATGTTATTATTATTCATTCAATCATCCAAGAATTAATAGAAATCAAGAACTTTTGTTCATTCTCTTTGCTTTAGTTTTTTCACCAAAATTCTATTGCAATTATATTCGTTAGAAAGGCTGCGAGTGTGCGACTTCCTAACACCTATCGAGCGATTTAAGGCGCGGGAGCGGCTTGTCGACAGTCGAGACACACGATCTTCATCATTGGTGCTTTCGTTGAGAGGTCTCATTGAGAGGATTTAGATCGTGTGTCTTTTTCTTCCCCATTCTTTTTATTTTTGTTTTTTTTCTTTTCGTTATTTAAAAAAAAAAAAACTTGTGTTTTGATTTTGTGCTGTGTGCGTGTGTTTCAATTAGAAAAAAAAAAATAAAATATTATTATTATTATTGTGTTTGTGTGCGTGAGTTTTTGAGTTAAAAAAAAAAAAAAAGCTTTTCCTTGATTTTCTTTTTGGGTTGTGCGTGAGTTTGTTTGGGAAAAGGAGACAAACAATTATCATTGTTTTGGTTGATAGGTGAGAGATTTGGTAATTTTGGGAATTTGTTTTGACGAATTGGATTTATTTAGGTTGGCACCATAAGTTTGGGGGTAAGGAATTTTGTTTTGCCTTGTGTAACGTGGGATAACATTGTATTAGGATTTCTTGTGGGGAGATTACGTACTAGGAGTTTTAGACTTTTAGCCAAATAAATCTCTTTCATCACGAGTCCTCGAGCAAAAGAGAGAAGGCAAAAAAGGAAGGACATGGCCAATAAGGAAGTAAAGGAGCGATTGGACAGCCTTGACGTTCAAGTCAAGAGCATGAGCGAAACTATGGAAGGAAGGCTCGGATCACTCGATAAAGGACAAAGCAGCACCAACGCAGCAGTGGCGCGACTTGAGCAACGCATGGAAAAGGTGCTGCGTGGCTTCCAATAGCAACAACAGCGGCAACACGACGTACCGCCGCGACCACCGTCCCCTAGGCGCGAAGGAAGGCGCCCATACGAATGACCGCACGATGAGTACGAGCAAGAGCGTGAGGACGATTTCGAGCGGCGATCCCAGGCGTCCAACTACCGTGATCGGCCGAGACTTGACAAACCGAGGCTCACGCTGTCCACCTTCACCGGCACCGACCCCGACGCATGGCTTAACCGGGCTGCACAATACTTCAAGTTGAACGAGACTGAGGGGAACGAGCGAGTACGATACGCGGCCTACTACCTTGATGGGGAGGCCAACGTATGGTGGCAGTGGCTCACAAGCGTCTATCGTAGTCGGCAGCGAATAATCACTTGGGGAGATTTCGAGCGCGAATTACTCACGCGCTTTGGCACATCCGAATACCACAACTACGATGAGGCGCTATCACGCGTACAACATACCGGCAGCTTGCGCGACTATCTAAAGGAGTTCGAGCGATTGGCATGTCGCGTGCGAGGATGGCCCGAGACTGCATTAGTCGGTACGTTCATAGGAGGGCTGAAGTTCGAC
>CACSLK010027796.1:175618-194486 GCA_902706635.1 Striga hermonthica
CGGGCGGGCTGTTCAGGATATTTGTGATTTATGTATATATGTTTTGCCACGCTTTGTTTCCGCTAAAACTTTCAGTACTTATTTTCAGTTTTTGTTCCGACGTTAGTCGGATAAGACTTTGTAACCGTTTTTATTTATCAGTCTAAAATTTTAACGGTTTTCAGAAAAATCAAGTTTTTCATGGTAGCATCCCGAATCAGTTTTCGCAAAAATTAAGGATTTATTTAGTCTTTGCGAAAAATCGCGTACTCTGATAGTATTAAAAAGTCGGGGTGTTACACGGTGGAACCTTGTGCCGAGCCTTCACTTGTTGGCAAATCAGACACTTCTCAACAAACTCGGCGACGTCTCACTTCATCCCCTTCCACCAAAATGACCTTTTCAGGTCGTGATACATCTTGTGCTACCGGGGTGCGCCAAGTATGGAGCACTATGCGCCTCTGTCAAGATCTCTTTCTTCAGGGCCTCGACATTCGGCACAACGATCCTTTCTTTGTACTCCAGGGCACCATCTGTGCCTCGATAAAAGCCCTCCACTTCTTAGGCATTAATCTTCGCCCCCATCGAGTGAACGAACTCGTCGAAGGCTTGATCCCTCTGGATCCTATCTCGTAGCGTGGGCCACGTTCTCATCGCTCAAATACCTCCCACAACTGGCAACTTAGGAGGTGATTCGACCACTTCTAACTGCATCCGAACGAACTCATGAATCAACTGACGCTGCTGAGTGATCATACAAGTCAGTTCACCCTTTCCCTTCCGGCTGAGGGCATCGGCAACTACGTTCGCCTTGCCAGGATGATAGTTAATGGTACATTCATAATCCTTCACTAGCTCCAACCATCGCCGTTGGCGCATGTTGAGCTCCTTCTGCGTGAAGATATACTGTAGGCTCTTGTGGTCTGTGTAAATCTCGCAGTGGCCTCCGTACAGATAATGCCTCCAAATCTTCAGAGCGTGAACCACTGCAGCCAACTCAAGATCGTGAGTCGGGTAGTTCACCTCGTGCGGCTTTAGCTGACGGGAAGCATAAGCCACAACCAGCTGACGGGAAGCATAAGCCACAACCCTGCTGTCTTGTATCAAAACACAGCCTAAACCCTGCTTCGAGGCATCACTATATATAGTGAAACCCTGTGTGGGGTCCGGAATAGTCAACACGGGTGCTTTCGTAAGCCTCCTTTTGAGCTCCTAGAAGCTCGACTCACAACGACTATCCCACTCAAACTTCACCGATTTTCTCGTCAAACGAGACAAGGGTAGGGCAATCTTCGAAAACCCCTCGATGAAACGTCTATAATATCCTGCCAAACCGAGAAAACTCCGAACCTCGGTGGTATTTCTTGGTTTCGACCAGTTTTGAACTGCTTCAATCTTGCTTGGGTCTACCTCAATTCCTCTGGATGTGACGACGTGGCCTAGGAAACCCACTCGATCGAGCCAAAATTCGCACTTCGAGAACTTGGCGTATAACTTCTCACGCCGAAGAGTCTCCAAAACGGTTCTCAAGTTCTCCTCATGCTGCGCCGGGCTACTGGAATAGACCAAAATGTCATCAATGAAGACGATGACAAACTGGTCCAGGAATGGATGGAAGACACGGTTCATAAGATCCATGAATACCGCTGGTGCATTGCTCAAACCAAACGGCATCACAACGAACTCATAATGACCGTATATAGTCTGGAAGGCTGTCTTGGCCACGTCGGCTTCTCTGATTTTTAGCTGATGGTAACCAGAGCGAAGATCGATCTTGGAAAACACACTGGCTCTCCTCAGTTGATCGAATAAATCCTCAATTCTGGGAAGCGGATACTTATTCTTCACCGTCAACCGGTTCAGATCCCGGTAGTCGATGCACATACCCATAGACCCATCCTTCTTCTTGTAAAAAAGGACAGGTGCTCCCCAATGTGAAACGCTCGGTCGGATAAACCGAGACTCAACAGCTCCTGAATCTGAGCCTTCAACTCCTGAAGCTCTTCCGTTGCCATGCGATACAGCGCTTTCGGCACTCGTCCCGCTCCAGGGACTAAGTCGATTGTAAACTCCACCTGGCGGTTAGGTGGTCCCCCTTGAAGCTGATCGGGAAAACATCCACAAACTCACGAACAATGGGTATATCTCTGGGAGACAGCTTCTCCGGAGAATCCCCAACAATGTTGATAAGAAAACCCTAACAATCCTCTCTCTGCATGTACTTTGTTGCTTTCGCCATGGAAATAACGCACGGTAGGGTTCGAGACTTTGTCTCAAAGAATGTGATGCGGTCCTCCTCGGATAAAGGTAGCGTCACCTCCTGATCGCGACAACGGATGTCTGCTTGGAATCTCGCCAACCAATCCATTTTGCGGATCCACTCAGCCGCGGCTAGCGGGCCATTCTCCCTAGAGAAACGGGACGGATCATAGGTACAGAATCGGCTGACCACAACAGCCTGGTCCTACTCGACTACGACTTGCGGATCTCTGTGTGGCGGCATTCTGGAGATCCTAAAATACTTGGATTGACCAGTATAGCCAATTAAGAAATAGCCATACTAGACTTGAGATAATAAAATAAACAATAAAGTCCGAAAACACCTAGCTTGGCTAGAGTTCCGGTATACTTAAACTTTCTATGTTCTGGCTCAAAATGGAGTTCTGAATTAGTCTAGAGTCCTTGGACTTAGCTGTTCTAGAGTTCTGTCTAGAGTTCATCCTCTAGAGTTATCTGTCTTACAGGAGGATAGTTATCTAGGCCCTATACTTAAACTGAATTTAGCACTTGCAAAACTTAAACTGAGTCAGGTGACTTACGTCGGAGTCGGTGCGGGATGAGCGTGGCGTGGTCATGCCTTTCTAACTTGAAAGTATACAGAAACGCACTCTGCGCTCTGATACCAACTTCTGTCAGCTCTCTGCCTTACTAGCTTTGAAATCAGAGTATATTTTTTTTTTTTTACTTTTATTTTCGAAAGGTCGTGCGAGCTTGGTTTTCGAAAATACTAACTGATTGCGGGATGTAAAAGATAAAAACTTACTAAACTTGCTCACAGACATATATAACACGCAACCAAACTATCCGCTATGGATAATGGAATTAAACATGCAATGTCTGAACTGTCTCGCATTGTCTAGTCTGCTAGCGGAAGCGTCCGAAATACAGAAATACATGCATACATATCCGAATATACATGATCATAAATACTAGGACATAAAATGTGCGTAAAAATGTCCAAGACTCTCATGACCACGCTTTGCCACATCTATGCTCACCCGGCACGCTCGACTCTGTCTCCTGAAAAACACAATGGGGGCGTGAGCAACCCACTATGCTCCGCAAAGACCAGTACTGAATAAAACAACATTTATAATATCGTATCATGAACATAAATATAGAAGAGTTGAATCTGTAAACTTTCTTTTCTTGCTTTACTATGGTCAAAAGACCCTCGGCCCTTGGCCGCTCGTGTGCACACCCCGATGGGATATTAAGGCACTTGGCCTCCACCGGCTCTCCAAATGGGATATTAAGGCCCTCGGCCTCCACCTGGAGAAACTAACTGTCTCGAACATACCTCTGTCATGGTACCGATATTATATATGATGTGGAATCCAGTACATGACCCCCACCTGGTATACTGAAAATATCTGTTGCAAGTGCTTGAAACTGAAGTAGCTGTCGGAGGCTCGACTCTCCTCAAACTACCAAACATATACCAGCAAAATAATCTAAGTATTTTGCTTGACTGCTAAACTTAATCTGAAATGATCATTTTATATTATAACAGATAAGCAGGCATGCAGATAAGGTAGGTTACAGATAAATAATTACATTTATCTAAAATTTAAACCGAACATAATTGAGCTCTTAACCTCATGATTTTTTTTTAAATTCACACAAGTCTCCAAAAATCACGTAATTTGGCTGTTAGATAGTCGACATAGACATGTACTTGCTGTCCAAATTTCATGTCAATGGGGCTTCATTTGCTTATTAAACTCATGACTTAAGCATAACATGAAATTCAGTTATATACATGCGCATATTGCAACAATTTTGTAAAATCACATGATCAATATTTTAGGCTCAAACTTGGTCAAAATGTTCAGCACTCATAATAGTATTTTACATAAAAGTTTCGCATTCATAGCTTGCATGTGGACAGAGTACTCTCGCACCTAAAATTAGTTCGACACGCATGTGATCTAAAAATTATAACTCCTGCATTTTCTATGATAAAATCATGAAATTTAGTATGGAGGCTCTAAACTCATATATAAACATGTCCATAAAATTTCATAATTTTATCCTGAGTAGAACTCGAGTTATTCGTGTTTGAAGTCACAGCTAAATTCGCGCATGTAAAGTTCAATTTACATGTCTAACTTTAAAAATCAATAACTCGAGTTATACTAGTCCAATTGACTTGATTCTTGATCCTATGAACTTCATTTTCTACAAGAAAAAGTTATAAAGTTCGCACATTAAAAGGTTTTGTAGAGCATGGGTAAAAAATGCAAGAAAACTCAGCATATGTAACATGCAAGCGAACTGGGAGCATTTAAACATTTAGCATGCTTATGTACCTACCATAACTGAACATATATAGCATATATATACACTAATTTACTCCTTATCCCATCTATATTATAATTTTAAAAAGATTTGAGCACACCAACCTCTTAATCTTCAAGAAAAATGCAAAAGAAGTCGGGTATGCTCGGTTAAAGTGCTCTCTTCTTTGCTTCCTTGTAGCTTTCGACCTTTGCTTGTTTTCTTGGGACCTCTTGAGCTTTAAAGCTTCTATGGCGAGAGAGGAGTGAGGGAATGAAGCTAATATGCTGTGGGTATGAGGTGAGCTTAGCTAGAACTTGGAATAACTCAAACATGAACCTTGGTACTTTATGATTTTCACTCTCGGCTTTGTATTTTTGTGGGAGTGTTTGCTTGAACTTTGCTCGAATTTCTTTCACCACTAAGTTAAGAATTCTATAAGTATCATATGAGTTTTACATGAAGCTGAAATGGGTCTTAAAAAGAGGTCAAAGGCGGAAGAAACTATGCTAATAAGTGGGAAAACATTGGTGGAACTTACATTTCCAAGATTGCATGTTCTTGGTGCTAGCATGAGTTGTCTCTTGCATTTTGTTTAGTGCAAAGAAAAGAGCACTACGGCTGGTGAATGCACTAAGAAAAGTGGGCAGCAAAGACTTACATGATTAATATAATAATCAACACTCATGCTAGCTTGATTAAGCATAAACAATAGCTAATGAAGTCTTTGACCTTGGTAATCCCTCTTAGTCTGAAATTAGGCTTAACATGCTTATATTATTCTCTAAATCACACGCATGGACTAGAATTTGGAGATGTAATGACCAAGGCTCGGTTAACTTCTCGGTTATACGAACGAAGTCTAGGACTTGAATCTGGAACTTAGATATTTACAACACTTAAGATAAATATTCTAAGTATTGCTACTAAAGTTCAGCTATGCTCGGAAATGACTTGAAATTTATTCGGATCGAGACTAGGGTCCGAGGCTAAAATTCTCAAGACAATTAACTATAAGTTAACCACCCGAATTAATGGATTGATTTTGACTTAAACTTGACATCGAAATATCCAAAGAATGATCTATCAAACTTAGGAATTAATTGAGCATTTAACATATAAAATATAACTCGGAATTTCTGAGAATTGTGGATTTCACTTATAGTCGAGCAGTGAAATCGTTCTTAATCTTATTTATTATTCGGGGTGTTACACATATATTGCACACAAAATAATTAGTTCGAACAAAATACATTATATTATTCGCAAATAATATAATGCGATGGCTAAAATACTTAATCGAGCAACAATAATAAATAACCGGAACAATATCAATAACAATAATAATAATCTGGAAAATCATATAATGCCACATATATTCACAAAAATTCGCATATGCGAACAGGGCGCTACACTAGGATTCAGGCAATTAAACTCGAATCTAAAAATTACTCGGTTATTAGAACTGGATAAAACTAGGGTTTTAGTTCTCCGAGTAAATTAACTAGATTTAAGCCGAAACTTTAGAACTAAGTTCTATGTGATATATGAGGATTTTATAACCTATAAATTCAGCTAAATTGCAACTGGAATTAATTTTAAAAATGCCGTAAAATGAGGCAAATGTCCCGAATTTGTAACCATATGAAACGATCTCCAAAAATTACGAAATTTAAACCACAGAAACACGAACATATATATGATTTATGGTAAAAAGCTAATAGACAAAATAAGCCATTAACCTAGTTAATAAAAATCGAGCATTTTTGGTCCAATTCCATAAATTCAGTTCGGCTATCAAACAAACTCCAAAATCTACCGAACTTTAACCTCTGCCTCAAGACATCAAAATAGGATTTTTTTTTTCAATTGGAATTATAATTTTTGGATCACCTAATAATATATTATTAGTTTCTTGCCATTTATATCAATAAATCATATTTACTCAATTTTTTGCAGTTATTATTTTTTATAACAATTATAATTCTTGTTTAACACTAGTAAATTTTTAGCCATTATAACTCCACATAGACTCAAAATAAAAATCAAAAGATGATAGGGCTGGACTTGAACTCGCGACCGTGGATCTAGCAGGGGGGCTGGGTGTAATAGCCCGTTTTGTTATTAATAAAAGTGATATTTTTAGTTCCGAGTTTAAACTACATTCTTTTATTAATAATAATGCTAGTCTTAGTTTTCGAGCCCAGTAATCAAGCCTTTCAATTCAAAGTTCGACTTTCCGTCGAAAGTATTCTCGGTGATTTAGTAACTGAGCCAGTTCAGTAATTAACCCCGACCCTTTTATTTTAGAAATGGACTTTATAAGTCGGGATTACTTATTCCAAGTTGACGAACTTATCGAAATCGAGATATTTCGAGAAATTGTCCAAGTCAAGTCGTGAACGAAACCGAGTTTGTTCGGCCACGAGCCCTCACGCCTAGTAGCCGCGCCCATGCATTTCCCGAGCCCTAGTGGTGGCGAGGTTTGTTCAAGTATAGCCAAGCATTCCCCTCGGCCCCAGCAATGCCGCGAGTTCGGCCGTGCGCGCCCAGCCTAGTCGTGCCCGAGGTCATGGTCGAGCCTTGCCCAAGTCAAGGCAAAGCATGTATAATTTTCTAAGTGTCCAAGTCTTCTTCCATGCCTTAATATGTTCACTTTCCTTGGCCCAAGTCATTTCACGCGCGTCCCGCCATGCAACACGTTCAAGCCGCACACACGCAGCCAGTACGCGCGCAGGTGCGCTGATGAGGGATCGTGTTTCTTGACTACGGTTGTGGATAATCGCACACTAAGGGCCTTCGACTAAGCTACAATAGGATGTGACGAAAGATGCACTACGGCCTTCTTACGAACACGATTGTGATAAAACCCGCACTAATGGCCTAGTTCTAAACATGAGATTTGCTCTTACAAACACTTTTCCATTAACTCAGCATGTATAAAAACAATGAGGGAAGACCCCTATTTATATATCCTAAATTAGTCTAGTCCTACTCTAACTAGTAAACTTAAATCATGCAAGAATAGAAATCCTAAGGCAACTAAATATCCTAATTACCATACTAATAACATCCTACTAATACTAGAACTCCTAATTGCTTGGCTTGCACTCCAATCCTCTTACTTGCACCCCACTCCAAGTCACCGCCTCTTGCCCTTAGTCCTCGAGGACTAGGGCCGCGCCGATCACTCGCATCGCCTTGCATTCGTCCGGCGTGCGTCTCTCCTACGCATTGAAGGATCACTCTCGAGCCCGCATCGCCTAGTCCTTATCCGCCAAGGAGTGTGCTCGAGCACGCCTCGACTTTGTCTATTACTACTAGGAATCCACTCCCGGCTGCGTTCCGTGTTTCTTCGAGGATTACTTTCGTCGCCGATCTTCCACGCGTATACCAGCACTCAGCTGATTTTCCTAATCCCGTGGAGTCTAGTGTTCGTGCCTTGCCTAATCCTATGAGGATTAGGCTTGTCATCCTCGTCTTGCCTCTCCCCGCATGTGCGCACGCGACCGTTATGCTCGCGCCCTGCTCGATCACCGCGCGCTCTATTGCGCCTCGCTCACCCAGTGTGGCCCGCTCGTCCGGCCACCCCTCATACTCACTCGCGCGCCTATGCGCGTTCGCTGCCCATCCGCTGTTGTCCTCCGCGCGTGCCAATGCTCGCACATTGCCCGTCCTTCCACAACAGCCTCTCTCGCGCGCTAACCACCCAACATCTACCCCATGCGCGCCACCTGATGCTCTAGCCTCCAAATGCCATGCGCGTCTTTCTCTCGCGTGCATCATCCTCTCGCGTGTCGGCCTTTCTCGCAACCTCTCACACGTCGACCTTTCGTGCGTCGCCCTCGCAAGCGTCAATATACCAAGATTTTTTCTCGACCTCCTTGAGTTAGTTGACCCTCGTGTGGTTGACCCTTGGCTTACACGGTTTGCCTCGTACGCTCGTGCATCTCGTCAGCGCGCTCCCCCGCGCGCTTGCTCGCGCAGTGTCCTCGACCTGCTGCTAGCTTCCAGGCCCTCGCTTGCTAGGCCCGTGTTTACTAGGCCTATAACGCCCCACTTTTATTTGACGAAAGTCAAGGACTTTTTAAAACGCGAACGGGAATTTTTCCGAAATTCTTTTCATAAATTGTTTGGCATTACTCGACATATAACCAACATTTACAAACTTTCGCAAATCAGTTACTCGCAAGTAATTTAAACATCATCAAATATCCAGAGTCAAATCGTAACTACCCTCATAGGGTTTTAAATAAAGTTCTGAAATCGATTAGTAGCAAACGGGGCATCTCCCCAAACCATTGAACTTCTCAAATCATAAATAATCTAGAGTTCAACATAATGACAAAAACAATCATAATATAGCGACTCAGAAGCTACACAATGTGGTCCGGTCAAACGACCGACCACCACTCATCTCTCGCCGCCATGCAGCCGCCGACTCAACCTGCGTCCATGAAGAGCAGGTGGGGATGAGCACAGAAGGAATCCGTTGTGCTCACCGCTATGTGCATGAACAGTTATAATAAATAAATACCAAAGTAAATATGGCATGGTCACAAGTTTGAACATAGACAATAAATTTTCCCATCTCCTATCCAGAGTCGATTATATCTCATGTGCACACCTATTAGAATAGACTACATTTGGTCCATGTATCGTCTCCCCGCAGGGACTCTAACGTTGCCAAAGTAGGAGGGTCATCCGCCAACCCCGAGGGTTTTAGATGAAAATCCACTGTCAACCCCGAGGGTATTAGATAGGTCTGCCAACCGCGAGGGTTTTACGCAGGAAATCCATCACAATAGGAGATTACCCACTCGGGGTACGTTCTATAACAATGGGGATATGTTCGACGGCCGGTACAGCTCACGCCGACAGTTATACATACACATTTCATACTTTGATCATACCCAAGTAAATAAACATATTCACAGTTCAAGGCATAGACAATTTTTGAATAATAAACCCACCTGAAAATTGCGGTAGAATATCGCACACAAAGCAAGTACGTAGGTCGAGGTCTCGACTTCTCAAACACCTACATTTAAGCGAGATAATGCATAAATAATCTATCTCACTACTCAAATTTGACATAAAACACATACTTAATAAAAATTAAGATTTAAGGGTTTTAATCGGATTTTTCGTGGACTTGGAACTCTCTCATTTAGAAAAAAATAGGATTCGGAGAACTAAATTGGAGTCTGGAACTTAAAATAATTTTTCCAAATTTTTTTTCTCATTTGAAAATAATTTTTTTTAAAGTTTAAAACGATATTAAAAACGGGCTTCCGAAACTCAAAATAGGCTTAAAACGACAATTGTTGCCAAGCTGTCCAAACGTTGACAACAAACTGCCAGCATATGGGCCTCGCGCGCGACAGATGGACCAAGCTAAAGGAAGGACGGCCCAATGATGCGGCCTGCTATCAGGCTCCTCGGGCTCGCGGTCCAAGGTGCAGGCCGAATACTGAGAGGGTTAGCAGGCCGCGCGGTCCGCTTGTGGGCTTCACAGCCCGCTCTGCCTAGAAAACTCAAAGAATAGAAAAACAAACAAATGTCTATAACAGGGTTCGAACCCCGTATCTCAATCAAGAACTCAGCATCCATACCACTGCACCACACGCCTTCTTGCAACACTAAAAGGAAATCTAATTTTATAGATTAAAACAAAAACCTGCATATATGATAAGCAGCAACTGAACAGAAACTTTCGGCTACAGGTTCTCAATTTCGATTTCGAGCACATAAGGCTTTTATGATTTTATGAGTTTCGATATTTTATAAAGTCGGGATTAAATGGTTCGAAAACGAAAGACAATACACGATTTTAAAAAGAAACGAACGGTATAACGAAAACTCGAAACAATAATATTGAAACTCCGAATCACTCGGAAACATCATACAACAACAACGGGATTAGCTGCAGCAAATAAGAGTTGATATTTGCAAACGAGAGTTCCAATTCACACTACTAATATCCGAAACGCAATACGTTGAACAATACGAACCAAATATATATATATATATAAATATAATCCAACCAAAATAATAGAAACGGTTTAACGAGGATGAGAATGAACGAACGACATCAACCAGAACAACAATTATTGAGAAGGTTCGTAAAAATGGTTACCCGTCTTCGAGAATTTACGGGCTCAGTCGGCAAACGGACGGATCGAATAGGACGAACGGAGGCTCGAAGGAACTCAAATTCTGAACACGGGGCTAAAGGGACTTCCCACGAACAGCGACTCACTGGATTGGAAGTCGATGAAGATTTGCAGGTCGCCGGGGTTATTCGTCGGAATTAATGGAGCACTCGACTATGGTGGACGGTAACTGGTCGGACGCTTCTCTGGACAGCGATCGCTCCTTTCTGGTCGAGGACGAATGGCTGCTACTCAAGGACGGTTGGCGATGGCAGTTCTGCTAAGTTGGCTCGCCAGAGCATAAGGGTTCAGTGGCAGAAATTGCAGGTATGCAATTTTTTTTTTTTTTTTTTTTTTTTGAAATTGAAAGCATGCTTCTGTTTGAGATAAAGGAGAGGAGGTTTGAACGACTATCTGTGAAAGTGGAACTATGGCCGAGATATAAGTGCAGGGACGAGAACGTGCGAGGGAGAATTCTGCAGGAATATCGCAACGATATATGAAGAGAGGACTCGGTGTGCGAGAATGAAGAAGGATAAGAATGCCGTGCTTAAATTTTTGTTGGGCCAAGGTTAATCTCACCAAGTTTTTGGGCCAAAATTAATATAAGGGAATGGGCCAATATATATATATATATATATATATATATATATATATATATATATATCAAATTGGGCTAGAGTAATTGATCCCACAATGGCTATGAAGAATACACTAACTTGGCCGGGTTCCTCTCGGGCTCGAAACGGTTCGCGAGAAATTTAGAATTCGAGTTTAATCCGGTTTAACATAATAAACCAAATATCCGAACGACTTAAATTAATTAAATCGAACGAAATAATTTAACATTATATTATTCGCAAACAATATAATGTTATGGCTAAAATACTTATTCGACCAACAATAATAAATAACCGAAATAATATCAATAATAATAATCTAGAAAAATTCATATAATGCCACATAAATAACATAAATCACATAAATCCATGAAAAACCCACATATATTCATGAAAATTCGCATATTCGAACGGGGCGCTACAAGGCCCATGTCAACTCCTCGATCCAAGCCCATCCGCATACGCACCATGCGCTTATACCTCATGCTCATAGGGCTCATGCGGCGTCTTCCTGATCGTGCCTTTATGAACGCGTGAGTTTTTTTTGCACATACCCACTCTTTCGCACGAGACTCTCATCGACTACCCTGTGCTCGCGTCGACTCACGCCGCTCGTCACGTGCTTGTGCGCCTCGCATACGTGCTCGTACCCGTCTTTTAGGACCACCATGCGTGGTTTTGGCCCTTTTTTCAGCGTTCTCAGATAGTCTCGGTCTTCGGCCCTTCTCATACTCGGGGGTCAAACCCCACATCTTCATCATTCCCGCCCCCTTTAAGAATGTCCTTGTCCTCAAGGACTCGTCCTCGACCATCTAAACCTCGAGCACCTCCTCTTCTACCTCAAAGACCTCGAGCGTTTCCCACTCACGGTCCTCGTCAACTTCGACTAAGCCCTTACTCACGACATCGACCTCCACGTCCTCCGCGTGCATCTCCTCCACAAGGCCCTCTTCGACCATGACTACCTCGATCTCGGCGTCCTCGACATCAAAGTTCGCCACCTCTTTTTCGCTCCTATAAACCTCAATGAACGACTCCTCCCTGTACGACTTCAACTCTCGGTTCTCCTCGTCAAAGAATCCCAGAAGTTCGAACAAGAACGTAGGTTCCTCGTCGATCTCGATCCGTGGAACCTTCGACTTGCATCTATGGCCCGACACATATCTTTCGTTGCAAGTAAAGCATAGACCTTCGTCTTGTCGTCGTAACATCTCCTCCATGATATTGGCTTGTCGTTCGTACTTCTCCTTTAAATTTCTTCGCTCGTACAACTCATCCAAAAAACTTTGCTCCTTCGGGGTTAACCTTCTCTCCTATCCTTCCAACATTACAAGATCTTCCCAACCCAACTCATCTAATAACTCGAACAACATATTTTTTTTTTTTTGGATCTAAATCATTAAAAGAAAAAAAAGAAATATTTCAAAAGAAATAGAAAAAGAAAATTCGAAAAAAAGAAAAATTCGAATCAAAGAATAAGGGAAAAATTCAAAAAAGAAAAAAGAAAGGATAGCCAAGAATCCCATTTGGACACTCTCAATGAAAGCACCAATGATGAGGGATCGTGTTTCTTGTCTACGGTTGTGGATAATCGCGCACTAGGGGCCTTCGACTAAACACGATAGGTTGTGACGAAAGACGCACTACGGCCTTCTTACAAACACGATTGTGATAAAACCCGGACTAATGGCCTAGTTCTAAACACGAGATTTGCTCTTACGAACACTTCCCATTAACTCAGCATGTATAAAAACAATGAGGGAAGACACTTATTTGTATATCCATAATTAGTCGAGTCCTACTCCAACTAGTAAACTTAAATCATGCAATAATAAAAATCCTAAGGCAACTAAATATCCTAATTACAATAATAATAAAATCCTACTAATACTAGAACTCCTAATTGTTTGGCTTGCACTCCATCCTCTTACTTTCACCCCACTCCAAGTCGCCGCCTGTTGCCCTAGCCACCCGCACGTTGCCTTAGTCCACGAGGACTAGGGCCGCGCTGGTTGCTCGTGTCGCTCGTGTCGCTTTGCATTCGTTCGGCGTGCATCTCTCCTACGCATTGAAGGATCATTCCCGAGCCCGCATCGCCTAGTCCTAATCCGCCAAAGAGTGTGATCGAATGTGCGTTGACTTTGTCTATTCTTACTAGGGATCCACTCCCGGCTGCGTTGCCTGTTTCTTCGAGGATTACTTTCGTCGCCGATCTTCCACGCGTATACCAACACTCAGGTGCTTTTCCTAGTCTTGCGGGGTCTAGCGTTCATGCCTTGCCTATTCCTATGAGGATTAGGCTTGTCACCCTGGTGTTGCCTCTCCCCGCATGTGCGCATGTGACCGTTAGGCTCGCGCTCTGCTCGATCATCGCGCGCTCTATTGCGCCTCGTTCACCCAGCGTGGCCCGCTC
The DNA here is from genome assembly GCA_902706635.1 of Striga hermonthica. Lineage (NCBI taxonomy): Eukaryota > Viridiplantae > Streptophyta > Magnoliopsida > Lamiales > Orobanchaceae > Striga > Striga hermonthica. The sequence goes on from CACSLK010027796.1 coordinate 189,346, forward strand.
GGCCAGCCACCCTTCGCACTCGTTCGCGCACCTATGCGCGCTCGCTGTCCATCCAACGCTATCCTCCGCGTGTGCCAATGCTCGCGCATTACCCGTCCATCCGCAGCAGCCTCCCTCGGACGCTAACCACCCAACATCCACCCCATGCGCGCCACCTGATGCTCTATCCTCCAAATGCCATGCGCGTCTTTCTCGCGTGCATCGTCCTCTCGCGTGTCGGCATTCCTCGCAACGTCTCGCACGTCAACCATTCGCGCGTCATCCTCGCAAGCGTCGATCTCCCAAGATTCGTGCTCGATATCCTTGCCTTAGTTGACCCTCGTGCGGTCGATCCTTGGCTTTCACGGTTTGCCTCGTGCCCTCGTGCATCTCGTCCGCTCACTTCCCCGCGCGCTTGCTCGCGCAGTGTCCTCGTGATGAGTGATCGGAGTATTGATCGCGGTTGTTGTCTATTCGATTGTATGTAATCACGCACTCGGGCCTTCGACTACACACGATAGATGTGACTAACAGACGCACTACGGCCTTCTCTTAGACACGTGTGACTTCAAGACGCACTAATGGCCTTCTCTCTGACACTTGTATATAAACATGCACTAACGGCCTTGTTTAAACACATGTAAGAACACCAAGTTTTCCCTTTTCTATTCACTCATCAATTCTCCACATCATGTTCAATAATGAAGAGGTACATGGGTATTTATAGATGCATAAATAAATCTGAGCCTAATAGATCTAGATCTCCTAAATCTTGCAATAAAATCCTAATATTACCAAAACTACTAAAATACTTGACTTGCACTCCCAGAATTACTTGAAGCTTAAGCCTTGTGCATAAACCCTTAGCCGCCTCATCGCACAGCCTCAGCGCGCGCCGCCCTTCGGTTGCTTTCCTAATCCTTGGCGCGCGAGGCATCGCGCGCCTCGTCCTCCTCGCACGCGCTGGCCGTCGTGCGCCCCAAGCCTGCGCCGCCTTCGCCTTGCGCGTGTATGCCCAGCATTCCTAAGCCTTCGAGGCTTGGGCCCCTGCCCGCGTCCGGACTCCACTCGCGCGCCCATGCGCACCCCGCGTCCCTGCCGGCTTCTTCGCGCGCGTGCGTACCTGCGCCCACCATTTCTTCGTCCACTCGGATTAGGCGTCTCGCGCCTGCGCTGCACTCGCGCGCTATCGCGTGCTTTCTGCTGCTGCCGTTCTCCCCGTGCGCATGCGTGCCCGCCTTTCCTAGGCCCTCAAGGACTAGGACTTCATCCGCGTGTGTGCTAGTCGCGCCTTCCGCCCCCCATACGTCCATGTCGCCCAACGCTAGCGCGTCCCCGTCAACGCCCGTGCTCCGATCGTCTACTGCACACCCGCGTGCTCCGGATGCTCCGTGCGTGCCGCCAGTCCCCGTGGCCTGCTCCGTCCAACCGCGCGCATCATGGGCCGATGAGCGCCATTCGCCCAATACCCATTCTCCATCGATCCCTTTGTTGTCATTTGTCTCCGCCGGCTCGGGCCATGGGTCCCATCCTTCCAACCCAATGTAGTCTCCAGCACGCCATATCCAACCATCTTCCACCCTTTGCTTTCCTCGCCTTCGAGCCTCCATCTTCCAAGATCGCTTCTTCCTCACACAAGGCCCACAACAATGGCTCACCTTCTTAGCCTTTGCCTTCCTTCGTCTTCGAGCTTGCCTAGCCTTGCGCTTCCTCGCCTTCAACTTCAACTTTGGACCACATCCTTTTGGCCAATCTCTCACGCATGATGGTCGGTGAATCGGACTAGATGGCTCCTCTAGCATATTTTCCAACCAAACATCGAGATCCTCCACCATCCCATCACTTGACTCACCGGGGTTAATAACCACTTCCGTATCATTCCCCTCCTTTTCAAACCTTTCTTTTTCCTCAAGGATAATAAAATTTAACGCACCTTCATCACCGTTGTTTGGAACTTCGATTTCTTCAGCTCTCGTGGCTTCCACGAGTTGTCTTTCATGCTCCTCCCAATCTCTTCGTTCATGAAGCTCCTCCAAAAATTCTTGCTCCCATTTGGTTAACTCCCTTTCCAAACCTTCGAGATACTCGAGATCTTCTTGATCCAACTCATCCAATGGCTCGAACCTCATGTCTCTCATTTTTTTTAAGACTATGAAAAATATCAAAGGACTAGATGACACTTTTTTTTTTGACTCGACTCAACTCTCGAAAAAAAAGAAAAATTCGAACAAAACAAAGAAAAAATTCGGCCCCTCAACAAAAGGTAATAACCGAAAAAAATAAAAGATAGATAAACAATAACCTTGATCAGACACTCTTCAATGAAACCCTCTCAATGAAAGCACCAATGATGAGTGATCAGAGTGTTGATCGCGGTTGTTGTCTATTCAATTGTCTGTAATCATGCACTCGGGCCTTCGACTACACACGATAGATGTGACTAACAGATGCACTACGGCCTTCTCTTAGACACTTGTGACTTCAAGACGCACTAATGGCCTTCTCTCTGACACTTGTATGTAAACACACACTAACGGCCTTGTTTAAACACACGTAAGAACACCAAGTTCCCCCTTTTCTATTCACTCATCAATTTTCCACATCATGTTCAATAATGAAGAGGTACATGGGTATTTACAGATGCATAAAATAAATCTAAGCCTAATAGATCTAAATCTCCTAAATCTTGCAATAATAGAAATCCTAATACTAGAAAGCAATAAAATCCTAATATTACCAAAACTACTAAAATACTTGACTTGCACTCCAAGAATTACTTGAAGCTTAAGTCTGCGCATAAACCCTTAGCCGCCTCATCGCACCGACTCAGCGAGCACCGCCCTTCGGTCGCTTTTCTAATCCTTGGCGTGCGAGGCATCGCGCGTCTCGTCCTCCTCGCACGCGCTGGCCTTCGTGCGCTCCAAGCCTGCGCCGCCTTCGCCTTGCGCGTGTATGCCCAGCATTCCTAAGCCTTCGAGGCTTAGGCCTCTACCCGCGTCCCGACTCCACTCGTGCGCCCATGCGCGCCCCGCGTCCCTGCTGGCTTCTTCGCGCGCGTGTGTACCCGCGCGTACCATTTCTTCATCCGCTCGGATTAGGCATCTCGCGCCTGTGCGGCACTCGTGCGCTATCGCGCGCTTTCTGCTGCTGTCGTTCTCCCCATGCGCGTGCGTGCCTGCCTTTCCTAGGCCCTCAAGGCCTAGGCCTTGATCTGCGTGTGTGCATGTCGCGCCTTCCGCGCCCCCTACGTCCATGCCGCCCAACGCTAGCGCGTCCCAGTCAACGCCCGTGCTCCGATCGTCTACTGCACACCCGCGTGCACCGGCTGCTCCGTGCGTGCCGCCAGTCCCCGTGGCCTGCTCTGTCCAACCGCGCGCATCATGCCGATGCGCGCCATTCGCCCAATAGCCGTTCTCCATCGACATCTTTGTTGTCGTTTGTCTCCGCCGGCTCGGGCCATGGGTCCCATCTTTCCAACCCAATGCAGTCTCCAACACGCCATATCCAGCCATCTTCCACCCTTTGCTTTCCTCGCCTTCGAGCCTCCATCTTCCAAGCTCGCTTCTTCCTCGCACAAGGCCCACAACAATGGCTCACCTTCTTAGCCTTTGCCTTCCTTCGTCTTCGAGCTTTCCTAGCCTTGCGCTTTCTCGCCTTTAACTTCAACTTCGGACCACATCCTTTTGGCCAATCTCTCATGCATGATGGTCGGTAAATCGGACTAGATGGCTCCTCTAGCATATTTTCCAACCAAACATCGAGATCCTCCACCATCCCATCACTTGACTCACCGGGGTTAATAACCACTTCCGTATCACCTCGACCCGCTGCTAGCTTTTAGGCCCTTGCTTGCTAGGCTCGTTTTTACTAGGCCCATGTCTACTCCTCGATCCAAGCCCGTCCGCATATGCGCCATGCGCTTATACCTCATGCTCCTAGGGCTCATGCGACGTCTTCGTGATCGTGACTTTATAAACGCTCGAGTTCCTCTTGCACGTACCCGCTCTTTCGCACGAGACTCTCGTCGACTACCCCATTCTCGCGTCGACTCACGCCGCTCGTCACGTGCTTGTGCGCCTCGCATTCGTGCTCGTACCCGTCTTTTAGGCCAAGCATGCGTGGTTTTAGCCTTTTTTTCGGCCTTCTCGGATAGTCTCGGTCTTCGGCCCTTCTCATACTCGGGGGATGAACCCCACATCTTCAACACGTGCCCAGCACATGCACAGGCAGCCCAGCATGCGCGCAGCCGCGCCCAGCACTGGCAGGCAGCCCAGCGTCCTGATGAAGATCGTGTGTCTCGACTGTCGACAAGCCGCTCCCGCGCCTTAAATCGCTCGATAGGTGTTAGGAAGTCGCACACTCGCAGCCTTTCTAACGAATATAATTGCAATAGAATTTTGGTGAAAAAACTAAAGCAAAGAGAATGAACAAAAGTTCTTGATTTCTATTAATTCTTGGATGATTGAATGAATAATAATAACATAGGGGAAGGGCCTTTATATAGGCACAAACTAGATCTAAGTCTATTCTACCTAGGGAACTAATAAAGCAATAAAATATTAAGTAACCTAAACAATCTAGATATTATAAAGCAATAAGGAAAGTAAATTTCTAGTAGAATCCTAATAAATTAGAAGGTCTTGATCTCCAAGTTACTTGCACTCCAAGCACTCTCTCTCTCCCTCTCTCGCACGCCCCTCGCACCAACCGCCTCGCACGCCGTCGCATGCCTAGTCCTTGGCGGCTTGGTTTCTTGTGCGCGCGCGCTACACACGTGGCCTCTCGCATGCGCGCCCTGCTCGCGGTCCCTCTCTCGCGCGTGCAACCCGTCACACAGCACTCCTATGCCCGTGCGGTTTAGGCTCCCCGCGCTTGGGGTGCACTTGCGCGCTATCGCGCTGATGAGAATCGTGTGTTTCGACTGCCGATAAGCCGCTAACCCGCGCCTTGAATCGTCGATAGTGTTCTTCGAGCCACAACCGCGCCTCTAGGAACGAATAAAATTGCAATAGTATTCTGGTGAAAAGACTAAAGCAAAGTTGGAAGAACAAAGTTCTAGATTTCTATTGATGTCTTGAATGATTGAAAAATGAAAATAACATGAAGGAAGGGCCTTTATATAGGCACCAACTAGATCTAAGTCTATTCTACCTAGGGAACTA
>CACSLK010027796.1:210446-228766 GCA_902706635.1 Striga hermonthica
GCGTGGGCAGCAGGCAGGCGCTCTCGACCGCGCGAAAGGTTCCGCGAGCGCGCGAGCCACGCGCTGGCCACTCTCGACCTCGTGGATTGTACAGCGGGCTCGCGAGTGTGTGGCATGCGTTGGCGTGCGCGAGCATGCGTGCGGGCGTAGGCGTGCATGCGTGTGGGCATGGGCGTGCGCGAGCATGCGTGCTTGATTCTTCATTTCGCTCTATCTTCTCGCACCGAACTCCGATTCGCTTGAAACTTGGACCAAAATTCTTGTCCTTGAATGCTCTTCCTACGGAAATGGTTTGGTCGGGATACCCAGATCGGATGGCTCAGTCGGCTCGGATGGCTCGTCTCCTCGTGCTCGATGAAATGGGCCTAATCACACCAAAAACAAAGAGACGACGCGCAAAAATACGAACAAGCTATACAAGAGCAAGAATATACAAAACACAACAAAATGGACCGGTCGAGCCTAAAAACGAACCTAAAAACCACAAAATAAAACACATAAAACACAAGAAAATAAGGACAAAAACACAACAAACACTGACCATGGATTTTGTCACGGGATTACTGATGTCGGCCAAGCGCCACGACGCGGTATGGGTAGTAGTGGATCGACTGACGAAGTCGGCCCACTTTATGCCTGTCAGGATGGACATGTCCATGGAGCAGCTAGCCGAGACGTATATCCAGGGAATCGTTTGACTTCACGGCGTTCCTGCCGAGATTATATCAGATAGAGATCCCTGATTTACTGGCCATTTATAGGAGAGTCTTAACGAGTCCATGGGGACGAGGTTGAAGTTTAGCTTCTCTTACCATCCGCAAACCGACGGTCAGTCGGAATGAACCATTCAGACGCTTGAGGATATGCTACGAGCTTGTGTTCTAGAGCGTGGTGGTTTGTGGCAGGAGTTGTTACCCACTGTGGAGTTTGCCGACAATAACAGCTATCACTCGTCGATCAAGATGGCACCGTTCGAAGCATTGTACGGTCGTAAGTGCCGCTCACCCCTTTACTGGGATAAAGTTGGCGAGAAATAGGTTCTCGGTCCCAGATTGATTGAGGACACAGTGCAGAAGGTAGCCGAGATCCGAGTGAAGCTGAGAGAGGCACAGAGCCGACAAAAGGCCTACGCTAAAAAGCGTAGAAAGGAGCTTGAGTTTGAGCAGGGAGACAAAGTGTTTCTGAAGGTCACGCCAATGAAAGGCGTTGTACGCTTTGGGAAGAGGAGGAAGCTGCAGCCCCGATTCATAGGGCCATTTGATATTCTCGAACGAGTTGGCGTAACAACCTACCGTCTGGCGTTACCCCCAGAGCTCTCGGGTGTACACAATGTCTTCCATGTGCCAAAAGGTACGATATAGAACCAGGTTGAGGCCAAGTGTCCTTATACCCCCAGTTCTGATGGAGTCCCAGCGTATTCCATCATAGTATACACCTTTTTTTACCCAAGTGTCTATAAATATCAGATTCTGATGGAGTCCCAGAGAATTCCATCTGAATGTGCACACAATACCCGACCAAGTGCTCGGGAGTGAGCAATGACCTGCAAGAAGGTCCTACCAGTTACATATCACCTGGTAGAGATCTCCGCCTAACCAGCTTACCCTGGTTAGCCTGGCGTGAGTGCAACAGACCTTGTCTAATCGGATGAATCCGATCAGCCTGACAAGGCAAACATATTCGTCTAATCGGCTAAGCCGATCAGCTTGACGAAATGTACAGCAGACCTTGTCTAATCGGGTCAGCACGATCAGCCTGACAAGGTAGACATGCTCATCTAATCGGGTAAACCCGATCAGCCAGACGAAGCATGCAACAGACCTTATCTAATCGGACGAATCCGATCAGCCTGACAAGGTATATGTGCTTGTCTAATCGGGTAAAGACCGATCAGTCTGACGAAGCACATAATGGACCCTACCTAATCGGGCAAGCCCGATCAGCCTGGTACAGTTAACACTTTCGTCTAATCGTGCAACACTCGATCAGCCTGACGAAGTGTACGGTAAATCTTGTCTAATCGGGTGGAACTCGATCAGCCTGACAAGGTAGACCACCATAGTTAAGAATTACAACTCAGTTCTCCCTAAGACTAGGAGCGTCGCCATAGCCAGCGCGATGCTGCTAAGAGGGAAAGATAGGCTTCCTCCGAAGTTCCCAAGTTATAATTTCTAAAGTTATGCCCTGGGACTTTCTAGGGGCACCTAGCGAATTTTGGTGAACCGCCATGGCAAACTAGTCCCAGAACTTGGGCTAATGGTGTATAACAACTATAAGGCCGGGTAAATCATGGAGGCTTGACATAAGAGTCATTAGTCCGAATTTTCCTGGTGGCTTGAAACCGAAATTTTCATGGCATAGCCAAGATCACTAGTAGGAGGAAGACCGAATTTAAAGCTAAGAATACTAGTTTTGAGTTTTGACTTGTATTTTAGTTTAGCATTTTCGAGGACGGAAATGTTTTAAGGAGAATAGGTTGTAACACCCCGAATAATAAATATGATTAAGAACGATTTCACTGCTCGACTATAAGTGAAATCCGTAATTCTCAGAAATTCCGAGTTATATTTTATATGCTAAATGCTCAATTAATTCCTAAGTTTGATAGATCATTCTTTGGATATTTCGATGTCAATTTTAAGTCAAAAGCAATCCATTAATTCGGGTGGTTAACTTATAGTTAATTGTCTTGAGAATTTTAGCCTCGGACCCTAGTCTCGATCCGAATAAATTTCAAGTCATTTCCGAGCATAGCTGAACTTTAGTAGCAATACTTAGAATATTTATCTTAAGTGTTGTAAATATCTAAGTTCCAGATTCAAGTCCTAGACTTCGTTCGTAAAACCGAGAAGTTAACCGAGCCTTGGTCATTACATCTCCAAATTCTAGTCCATGCGTGTGATTTAGAGAACAATATAAGCATGTTAAGCCTAATTTCAGCCTAAGAGGGATTACCAAGGTCAAAGACTTCATTAGCTATTGTTTATACTTAATCAAGCTAGCATGAGTGTTGATTATTATATTAATCATGTAAGTCTTTGCTTCCCACTTTCCTTAGTGCATTCACCAGCCGTAGTGCTCTTTTCTTTGCACTAAACAAAATGCAAGAGACAACTCATGCTAGCACCAAGAACATGCAATCTTGGAAATGTAAGTTTCACCAATGTTTTCCCACTTATTAGCATAGTTTCTTCCGCCTTTGACCTCTTTTTAAGACCCATTTCAGCTTCATGTAAACCTCATATGATACTTATAGAATTCTTAACTTAGTGGTGAAAGAAATTCGAGCAAAGTTCAAGCAAACACTCCCACAAAAATACAAAGCCGAGAGTGAAAATCATAAAGTACCAAGGTTCATGTTTGAGTTATTCCAAGTTCTAGCCAAGCTCACCTCATACCCGGCATAATTTCAAAATTGGTCCTCTAACTTGTTCACTTTCCAAAAATGTACCCCGCCATTGGCCACTTTCATTATGGGTCCTATAAATTGTTCACTCAATCAAAATTGGTCCTATTTTATCTGCCCCTCGGATTAAAAATGTGACATGGTGTTTTTAAAGCTGACGTGGCGTGACTAAAGTTTACGTGGCAGGATTATGAAATATTTGCCTAAATTAAATAATCCACATCATCTCCAGCCTTTAGATGCAATTAATTAAAACTTTCAAAATTGCACAATAGTCCTCAAAAATTATTAAATTCTTATAATGACTCCTTGCAATTAAAACTTTCAGAAATCATCCGCTTTGCCGCCGACCACCGCTGTCCTTTGCCAGCCGCCGGTCGGCCACCTCTGATTGAATTTTTTCCGTATCATCTTGAAGCTCTTCTCCTCCTCATTCACCTCCTACAATTTCCGGCGAAAATTCCACTTGTAAGGCAGTCAATTGCTCCGGTCAAATTTTTTAGATCTTGAAAATTCCGGTCAAAAGCCTCAATTTTCCGTCGATTCACGGTGACCCACCGAAATTAGAAGATACCACGAATTCCTTAGACCATCGTGCACCCGATGACGTTCACCATCTCCAGAACCGATGAATTTTACGGCAACCCGTTTTTTGGGCGGGTATCGAGAAGAACAACCGGAGCTGTTGGTCTTTTTTTTTTGTTCCAAATTTCCAATCGATCGAATCGCGGGCATCTGAAGGTCCAAGTGCGAGAAGGACGGTCGCCGGAAGACCGAGACCACGAGTACGTCGACGTGAACGCCGACGCCGCCAGCGGCGGAGGACGCTTTATCATCGTGGTCTTCCTCGCCGGCGAGTTCACGATATGGGGCCCGGCGCACGGGTACTCCTCCCTGCTGGAGACTTTCCCCGCGATTTCACTTGGATCTTCGTCGCGAAGTCGAACGAGTTGTCTTTCTTCTTTTTCTTTTTCTTTTTTCTTTTGGTTTTAATTTTATCTTTTGGTTTTAATTTTTTAGTTTTAATATCTTCCAGCATTTCTACATGTTTTAATTTTTGTTTTTGGAATTTTATTTTTATATTTTGATTTCCAATGGGGTATAATTATTCCACATGGCATAATTGAATTAATAAATCCAAATTAAGCCGCCATGTCACGCTATGTCAGATAAAAAAATATGCCACATGACGCCACGTCAATTTTTAATTCGGGGACGGATAAAATAGGACCAATTTTGATTAAATGGACAATTTATAGGACCCATAATGAAAGTGGCCAATGGCAGGGTGCATTTTTGGAAAGTGGCCAAGTTAGAGGACCAATTTTAAAATTATGCCCCTCATACCCACAGCATATTAGCTTCATTCCCTCACTCCTCTCTCGCCATAGAAGCTTTAAAGCTCAAGAGGTCCCAAGAAAACAAGCAAAGGTCGAAAGCTACAAGGAAGCAAAGAAGAGAGCACTTCAACCGAGCATACCCGACTTCTTTTGCATTTTTCTTGAAGATTAAGAGGTTGGTGTGCTTAAATCTTTATAGAATTATAATATAGATGGGATAAGGAGTAAATTGGTGTATATATATGCTATATATGTTCAGTTATGATAGGTACATAAGCATGCTAAATGTTTAAATGCTCCCAGTTCGCTTGCATATTACATATGCTGAGTTTTCTTGCATTTTTTACCCATGATCTACAAAACCTGTTAATGTGTGAATTTTAAAACTTTTTCTTGTAGAAGATAGGAGTTCATAGGATCAAGAATCAAGTCAATTGGACTAGTATAACTCGAGTTATTAATTTTTAAAGTTAGACATGAAAATTGAACTTTACATGCGCGAATTCAGCTGTGACTTCAAACACGAATAACTCGAGTTCTACTCAGGATAAAATTATGAAATTTTATGGACATGTTTGTTTATGAGTTTAGAGCCTCCATACTAAGTTTCATGATTTTATCATAGAAAATGCCGGAGTTATAATTTTTAGATCGCATGCGTGTCGAACTAATTTTAGGTGCGAGAGTACTCTGTCCACATGAAAGCTATGAATGCGAAACTTTTATGTAAAATACTATTATGAGTGCTGAACATTGTGACCCAGTTTGAGCCTAAAATGTTGATCATGTGATTTTACAAAATTGTTGCAATATGCGCATGTATATAACTGAATTTCATGTTATGCTTAAGTCATGAGTTTAATAAGCAAATGAAGCCCCATTGACATGAAATTTGGACAGCAAGTACATGTCTATGTCGACTATTTAACAGCCAAATTACGTGATTTTTGGAGACTTGTGTGAATTTAAAAAAAAAATCATGAGGTTAAGAGCTCAATTATGTTCGGCTTAAATTTTAGATAAATGTAATTATTTATCTGTAACCTACCTTATCTGCCTGCCTGCTTATCTGTTATAATATAAAATGATCATTTCAGATTAAGTTTAGCAGTCAAGCAAAATACTTAGATTATTTTGCTGGTATATGTTTGGTAGTTTGAGGAGAGTCGAGCCTCCGACAGCTACTTCAGTTTCAAGCACTTGCAACAGATATTTTCAGTATACCAGGTGGGGGTCATGTACTGGATTCCACATCATATATAATATTGGTACCATGGAACAGGTATGTTCGAGACAGTTAGTTTCTCCAGGTAGAGGCCGAGGGCCTTAATATCCCATTTGGAGACCCGGTGGAGGCCAAGGGCCTTAATATCCCATCGGGGTGTGCACACGAGCGGCCAAGGGCCGAGGGTCTTTTGACCATAGTAAAGCAAGAAAAGAAAGTTTACAGATTCAGCTCTTATATATTTATGTTCATGATACGATATTATAAATGCTGTTTTATTCAGTACTGGTCTTTGCGGAGCACAGTGGTTTGCTCACGCCCCTATTGTGTTTTTCAGGAGACGGAGTCGAGCATGCCGGGTGAGCTTAGATGTGGCAAAGCGTGGTCATGAGAGTCTTGGACATTTTTACGCACATTTTATGTCCTAGTATTTATGATCATGTATTTTCGGATATGTATGCATGTATTTCTGTATTTCGGACGCTTCCGCTAGCAGACTAGACAGTGCGAGACAGTTCGGACATTGCATGTTTAATTCCATTATCCGTAGCGGATAGTTTGGTGTCGTGTTATATATGTCTGTGAGCAAGTTTAGTAAGTTTTTATCTGTTACATCCCGCAATCAGTTAGTATTTTCGAAAACCAAGCTCGCACGACCTTTCGAAAATAAAAGTAAAAAAAAAAAATTTACTCTGATTTCAAAGCTAGTAAGGCAGGGTGTTACAATATGTATATATATATATATTATTCGGTTTAATTTATCGTCGCGATCGTATCCAAGCCGTTTTTCCGAGCGAGTCTTAAGTTTAATAATCGACCCAATTTATCGGAAGTATTTTTTGTCCCAAAGGACTTATTTCCTAGCCATTTAAATTGTGATGGCCCAATGTATTGTATTTGTTTTAGCCCAATGATTAATAATCCTTGGCCCTTAAGTTTAAAACTGGCCCAATTCTCTTATAATTCTTGGGCCCATTTCTCTTATAATTTATTTTGGTTGTTGATGTTAGCCCAATTGAAATAACAGGAGCCTGTAACTGTTCTTCTTCACGTTATAAGACCGAGTCGGCCTTCATCTTCAACAGATCAGATTTTGGTGCGATTCTCTCGCACGTTCTTCTCCCCTCTCTCTTGCATATATCGATCAGAGTCGAACAGATTTTATCCCCTCAGCTCGTAATATTTTTCCCCATAGACATTGAGAAACCCTCCCAACCTTTCTTCTGCTCGCGTAAAAGCTTTCCCTTCTTCCATCATCTTTTTCAATTTCTCGTCTCTCTCTGTTTTCAAAAAAAAAATAAAAAATCGAAACAGAGACAGAACATAGATAGAAGAAGAGCATACCTGCTCTATCTTTCATCCGCAACGCCATCATCTTCAGACCATCACCGTCGAGTAGCGAGCTGTCCGTTAGACCCGTCAACCTGCAACTCCGGCCATCACAAAAATCCACGCATCATCCATCATCATCATCCTCGCGATCCCGTTCAAGCTTGGCTGTGAATCACCGATCACTACCATCGGGAGAAGCAGGCTCGCTGCCCGTCGCGGACCACTGTTCTCAGCCGTCGCGTCCCGTTGAGTCCCGTCGGAGTGTCGAACGTAACCGTCGAGAGCTGTCGAGTTCCGACGAGTCCCGGCGTATTATTTTTTTTTTTGGCTGCTCTTGCTTGCCCTTGCTCTCGTGATCAGCCCCTCTCCGCCATCCATCACCGCCGTGAGCAACCGTGGGCAGCACCAAATCGCAAGTAAGTCCCGACGTGAACCTGCGTACTCAGCCGCAATCTCTTTCGCGATTTGCAGCCTGCGTGAAGCCGCCATCGTCGGCCAAGCCCCGTCGTTCCTGCTTGCGAGTTGCTGCTCGCATATGTTGCTTTCATCACCAAGGTCCCGCTGTTCATCGTCTCTTGTGAGCTTGACGTTTCTGCCGCTGTCCTCTTTTCCAGCGAGACGCGTGAAACCGTCGTGCCCGACGTCCCGTCAACCCGTTCAACCATTCTCGCTCGATTCCCGAGAATAGTACCTAGGCTCGAACCCCGTCTCGTTTTGATTTTGTGATTTGTGATAATGTGCTACATTGCTTGCTAAGTTGCTGATCGTGAGAAATACGAGTCAATTACGTGCCTTGGATATGTTATTGTGTCGTATATTGAATTTATGTGTTTTGGATATTAAAGTGATTGCCGTCACTTTGTTTTATTGTTGAACTGAGTTTCGAGTAGTATTATTCGTGGAAAGCCTGGAGTTATAGGTACTTGGAGTTGTTCTCGAGTTATTGGTTTTGGTTTGGGGTCGTTTCGATGTGTATATGCCGAGTTATAAATTTTTTAAACTGAGTATGCTGCTGAATCGTAATTAATTCATGATAAATAGTGTGATTGTTCGAATGCCGTGAAATTTTATATGTGATCTGCTGTGATGGTTTTGTAAGTTGTATAAAATTTTCATGCCGAAACTCCATCTGTAGCTATTATAATTAATTAAATCGATTTCTGATCAAAATTTTGTAAAATTCATTAAACATCGTACACTTGGAGTTTTGAGCTGAACCTTTGAAGAGTATGTTATTTTGTGGTATTCTATGTTGTGTCAAAATTTTGGATTAAAATTCATAGTGTAGCTTTATGAACTATTAAACGTCGGATTTTGACACTGTTTTTGCTTTAATTATTTAAAAATACCCTCGAATGAATTTGGGGCTGAAACTTGGTAAGATTATGTGTTTTTGTATGACTTGTGACATGATAATGTTTCAGGTTGATTGGTTGAGTCTAACTCTGGATTCTGAATTTTGTTTATTTTGGAGTCTTAATGCTCGGTTATCTGTTGTCAAGGTTTGGGCTGGATTTTATGGATGAAGGCATGATATTATGTGTATTACCTGAGGTATATTAGTTGTGTTCGGGTCTAGGAGTCACTCCAAAGTACTTAACTAGGTCAAGGAATCCACGAGTCACTTAGTCGATATGATTTCGGCTAAGTATATGTGCTTTGTGTGTCGTTTTTGTATTGGATAGTCAGTTGATAGGCTATTATAATTATTGTAGGTTTTCTTCGAGCTGAACTTCTGCCATAATTCCTTCAACCCTGTGTTTGGCTATATCTCGGTATCCAGGTGGGTGTTATTCAAATTATCTATGCCTTGAATGATAAGTATTTTATTTATATGGGTATGATCAATGTATGCATGTGAACATGTAACCTTCGATGTGAGCTCTGCCGGCCGTCGAATGGTTATCCCCGAAGCTATAGAACGTACCCCGCAAGGGTAATCTCCACGTTTGTCCTTTGTTTACGACCACGTCGGTGATGGATATCTTGTCTCAACACTAGGTGCGTGCTGTGACGGTTGAGTCTCCTGCTGTTTGGGTACCCCATTTATGTTCGCCGAAAGGCATACGAGCAGCAGTCTATTGTTATAGGTATGCACATGAGAATTACTTTGGTTAGGAGATGGGAAGTTTATTGATTATGTTCATACTGCGACCATGCCATTTAATTTCTCGCAAATTATTATTGTTCATGTGCATAGTAGTGAGCACTACAGTTCACCGTGCTCACTCCCACCTACTCTTCATGGATGCAGGTTAAGCGGGTGTCGGATGATGAGGCAAAGACGAGTGGTGGTCAGTCGTTGACCTGACCTAATATAGTAGCTTCCGCTTACATTTATGAACCTTGGAATATTGTCGTTATTTATGAATATTGGTTATATTTATGAATTTATGACTTTGGGATCTTTGGAACTTTGGATTGGGAGATGTTCTCTAATGAATACTTTGGACGAACTTGAAATTTATGGAAACTTCGGATTTATGATTTATGATTTATGAAAGTATGATTAATGTTATTTATTTGATTTAGTTGAGTAGCGCCACCGATTTATGAAAAGAAGTTTGAAAATTTTAAGTTGACTTTGTGAAAAATCCTTGACTTTCGTCAAATAAAAGTGGGGCGTTACAGTTTGGTATCAGAGCCAGTCTGCATTTCTGTAGACTGCTCAACGTGATTTTGTGTGCATTTATGAATATATGAGTCTACGCATTCACCACTCATCTTCGTCATGCCGTACCTTGAGGTATGTAAGTCATAAGTAATATTGAGAGTACTTATGAAATGATTTTACTATTTATGTGCTATAATTTGGGGCTTAGGAATTTATCCACCTATATTGAATTTTGATGAACTCTAGAGACCTTAGTCTCGTACTAGAATTGTGGCATATACATATTAGTATTTTGTCGTGTTAAACTCAGGCTTTGGCAGTTCTTCCGCTAAAAGTGCTGCTTAGTGTCGTCAGGCCAGGATCATTATCGGTAGCAGGACTAACCGGAGATGACTTGAATCGATTGTGGAGGAAGTTAATCGTGGACTTGTATAGCCACATCATTTTGTTTTCTTTTCCTAAGTTTTTGCTTTTTCAGAAACTTTGCAGACTTTCATTTATTTTCCTTTCGCGTGGCAGACAGTTTTGAATTGTGTTTGAGACTCCTTTATTCTGCTCAACTTCAGTACTTTGGAATTTTGTTCGCTTTCTCTTCCTTTGCATGAGATGAGATTTCAGATGTAGTAAAGCATTTTAATTCTTTGATGATCCTTATCTATCCTCGTAAGTTGAGAATCTTGTTTTGTGATGCCTCTTTTTCGATATGAAGTTGGGAGTCGAGAAATGTTGTTCCACCTTAAAATATTTTGAAAATCTTTTAAGGAGGGTAGCCGTGCCTGGTGCAGGAACATCGCGAAGTGCAGAGCCGTCTTCGCTTTTGATATTATTTCATAGTAATCTTTGGAAGCTCATTTAGGACTGCCGGCACAGTTAGTTACTTGACCATGAGCTGACATGATGGCCGACACTGTTAGTCGGAAGAGTCGAATGAGCTAAGTGTTTCTTTATTTGGTAGTGACCGCAGGGATTGGGATTATTCTGGGATGAGGAATCGATCCTCGTTTCTTTGGGAAGTTTTTCTGATCTCTATCGTTGTTTGTTCGATGGAGCCTGTAGTGATCAGGGAAGGTGGTGAACTTGGAACTCGATTTATGCCTTATTAAAAATTTGAAACCCTTGAAATTGTTGTAGTTTTTCTATACCTATTGTTGGGGGAAATCGTTTTTGATTAAACCCCAAATTGTTGTCGTTTGAAATTTTGTGAAAAACCCTTTTTCCTTCCAGTTACCTTAGAAATGTTTACCTTTGATTTGGAGAAGTTCTTCTCAATACCCCGAATCCAAAGCCGGCCCTGGCCGGGTGTAGCCAGGTGAAGTGGTGGCCGAGCACGCATGTCCGTGCTGAGAGACGTAAGGCTAGTGCACAACCGACCGTTGACTCGCACGCGAGCTGCAGCCGCCATCACCGAACACCAAACTCACCATGCCAGTATGTACGGTCAAACCCTGACCTTACAGTTGGTCTCCGAATAGATACACACCCGCGTCCCAGCGCCCCACATATGCAGCGCCAGCGAGTGTGACACCTCTTAGGGGACAGTGCATCGACCCGTATTGTCGATTCGTTTCTGAACCATTCAAGCAGTTTCTTGTACCAAATTATGTTGGAACCCTCTTGAACCTTGTCTTTTGAACCTTGAGTCGAGAGCTCCAAGTTCCACTAAACTAATGTATGAATTCCCTAAATTACTTAATTCTCGATTAAGTGAGGTTGTTGATTATTGCTTAGCCGTAAGAGGGACGTCCCTCAAGCCGTCAGGAAGTTGAGGTGCTGCATTATCGACCGGAGTCTCGATTGGAGACTATGCAATCACCGTGAGATTGATGTTGGTATAAATGTCTTCCTGGAGGTCACACCCATGAGGGATGTGGTCCACTTCGGAAAGAAGGGGAAGCTTTGGCCTCACTATATCGGATCCTTTCAGAATCTCGCACGAGTCAAAGACTTGGCCTACCGGTTAGCTTTACCGCTTGTGTTGTCGGAGTGCATGATTCCGAACACGTGGTGGACTTCGTCGAGTTGCAGGTCGAGTGAGGCCTTACCTATGAGTAGGTACCGGTGTTCGCACTGGACCGAGAGATTCATCAGCTGAGAACCCGGGCAGTTGATCTCGTCGAGGTGCAATAGAAATGGCACGGCAAGTCCAAGGCGACTGGGGAGACTGAAACCGAGACTAGAAAGAGATATCCGAACATCATGTTTGATGTTGTATGCTAGAGTGTGGATGTTTTTAGTTTTTGAATTCCGAGGACGGAATTCTTTTTAAGGTAGGTAGATTGTAGCGCCCCGTTCGAATATTCAAATTTTCGTGAATATATGTGGCATTATATGATTTTCCGAATTATTATTACTGTTATTGATATTATTCCGGTTATTTATTATGGTTGCTCGATTAAGTATTTTAGCCATCGCATTATATTATTTGCGAATAATATAATGTTAAATTATTTTATTCGAACTAATTATTTTGTGTGCAATATATGTGTGTGTGTATATATATATATATATATATATGTATATATATATATATTATTTGGTTTAATTTATCGTCGCGATTGTATCTAAGCCGTTTTTCCAAGCGAGTCTTAAGTTTAATAATCGGCCCAATTTATCGGAAGTATTTTTCGCCCCAAAGGACTTATCTCTTAGCCATTTAAATTGTGATGGCCCAATGTATTGTATTTGTTTGAGCCCAATGATCAATAATCCTTGGCCCTTAAGTTTAAAACTGGCCCAATTCACTTATAATTCTTGGGCCCATTTCTCTTATAATTCATTTTGGCCGTTGATGTTAGCGCATTTGAAATAAGAGGAGCCTGCAACTGTTCTTCTTCACGTTATAAGACCGAGTTGGCCTTCATCTTCAACAGATCAGATTTTGGTGCCATTCTCTCGCACGTTCTTCTCCCCTCTCTCTTGCATATATCGATCAGAGCCGAACAGATTTTATCCCCTCAGCTCGTAATTTTTTCCCCGCAGACATTGAGAAACCCTCCCAACCTTTCTTCTGCTCACGTAAAAGCTTTCCCTTCTTCCATCATCGCTCCATCATGTCTCTCGATCTCTCGTCTCTCTCTGTTTTCAAAAAAAAAAAAAATCGAAACAGAGACAGAGCATAGATAGAAGAAGAGCATACCTGCTCTCTCTTCCATCTGCAGCGCCATCATCTTCAGACCATCACTGTCGGGAAGCAAGCTGTCCGTCAGACCTGACAACCTGCAACTCCGGCCATCACAGAAATCCACGCATCACCCTCCATCATCATCATCCTCGCGATCCCGTTCAAGCTTGGCCGTGAATCACCGATCACCACCATCGGGACCAGCAGGCCAGCTGCCCGTCGCCGGACCACCGTTCTCAGCCGTCGGGTCCTGTCCAGTCCCGTCAGAGTGTCGAACGTAGCCGTCGAGAGCCTTCGAGTTCCGTTAGAGTGTTGTACGAAGCCGGCGAGTCCCGGCGTATTATTGTTTCTTTTTGGTTCCCGCTGCTCTTGCTTGCCCTTGCTCTCGTGATCAGTCCCTGTCCGCCATCCATCACCGCCGTGAGCAACCTTGGGCAGCACCAAATCGCAAGTAAGTCCCAACGTGAACCTGCGTACTCAGCCGCAATCTCTCCCGCGATTTGCAGCCTGCGTGGATCCGCCATCGTCGGCCAAGCCCCGTCGTTCCTGCTCGCGAGTTGCTGCTCGCATACGTTGCTTTCATCACCAAGGTCCCACTTTTTATCATCTCTTGTAAGCTTTCCGTTTTCGCTGCTGTCCTCTTTTCCAGCGAGACGCGTGAAACCGTCGTGCCCGACGTCCCGTCAACCCGTTCAACCATTCTCGCTCGATTCCCGAGAACGGTACCTAGGCTCGAATCCCGTCTCGTTTTGATTTTGTAATTTGTGATAATGTACTACATTGCTTGCTAAGTTTCTGATCGTGAGAAATACGAGTCAATTACGTGCCTTGGATATGTTATTGTGTCTTATATTGAATTTATACGTGTTTTGGATATCAAAGTGATTGTCGTCACTTTCGTTTATTATCGAACTGAGTTTCGAGTAGTATTATTTGTGGAAAGCCTGGAGTTATAGGTACTTGGAGTTGTCCTCGAGTTATTTGTTTTGGTTTGGGGTCCTTTCGATGTGTATATGCCGGGTTATGAATTTTCTAAACCGAGTATGCTGCTGAATCGTAATTAACTCATGATAAATCTTGTGATTTTTTGAATGCCGTGAAATTTTATATGTGATCTGCTGTGATGGTTTTGTAAGTCGTGTAAAATTTTCAAGTCGAAACTCCATCTGTAGCTATTTTAATTAATTAAATCGGTTTTGACCCTAATTAATTAAATCGGTTTCCGGTCAAAATTTTGCAAAATTCATTAAAAATTATACACTTGGAGTTTTGAGCTGAAACTTTGAGGAGTATGTTATTTTGTGGTATCTCTGTTATGTCAAAATTTTGGATTAAAATTCATAGTGTAGCTTTATGAACTATTAAACGTTGGATTTTGACACTATTTTTGCTTTAATTATTTAAAAATACCCTCGGATGAATTAGGGGCTGAAACTTGGTAAGATTATGCGGTTTTGTATGACTTGTGACATGGTAAAGTTTCAGGTTGATTGGTTGAGTCTAACTCCGGATTCTGAATTTTGTTTATTTTGGAGTCTTAATACTCGGTTATCCGTTGTCTAGGTTTGGGCTGCATTTTATTGATGAAGGCATGATTTATGTGTATTACCTGATGTAGATTAGTTGTGTTCTTGTCTAGGAGTCACTCCAAAGTACTTAACTCGGTCAAGGAATCCACGAGTCACTTAGTCGATATGATTTCGGCTAAGTATATGTGCTTTGTGTGTCGTTTTTGTATTGATAGTCAGTTGATAGGCTATTATAATTATTGTAGGTTCTTCGAGCTGAACTTTTGCCATAATTCCTTCAACCCTGTGTATGGCTTATCTCGGTATCCAGGTGGGTGTTATTCAAATTATCTATGCCTTGAATGATAAGTATTTTATTTATATGGGTATGATCAATGTATCCATGTGAACATGTAACCTTCGATGTGAGCTGTGCTGGCCGTCGAATGGCTATCCGCGTAGCTATAGAATGTACCCCGCAGGGGTAATCTCGACGTTTGTCCTTTGTTAAGGACCACGCCATCTATAAGACCTTGGCAATGTGCCCTGGCCGGTGATGGATATCATGTCTCAGCACTAGGTGCGTGCTGTGACGGTAGAGTCTACTGCTGTTTGGGCACCCCATTTATGTTCGTCGAATGGCATACGAGCAACAATATATTGTTATAGGTGTGCACATGAGAATTACTTTGGTTAGGAGATGGGATGTTTATTGATTATGTTCATACTGCGACCATGCCATTTAATTTCTCGCAAATTATTATTGTTCATGTGCATAGTAGTGAGCACTACAGTTCACCGTGCTCACTCCCACCTGCTCTTCATGGATGCAGGTTAAGCGGATGTCGGATGATGAGGCAAAGACGAGTGTGGTCGGTCGTTGACCTGACCTAATATAGTAGCTTCCGCTTACATTTATGAACCTTGGAATATTGTTGTTGTTTATGAACATTAGTTATATTTATGAACTTATGACTTTGGGATCTTTGAAACTTTGGATTGGGAGATGTTCCCTAATGAATACTTTGGACGAACTTGAAATTTATGGAATCTTCGGATTTATTATTTATGATTTATGAAAGTATTATTACTGTTATTTATTTGATTTAGTTGAGTAGCGCCACCGATTTATGAAAAGAAGTTTGAAAATTTTAAGTTGACTTTGTGAAATATCCTTGACTTTCGTCAAATAAAAGTGGGGCATTACACGTAGTTTCGTTTAAACAATTTTACATGTCATAAAATTATAAATGAGTACTTGGGTGTCAAGATGTGGTCGGTCAGCCGGTTAGTCGCCGATGGGATCATAGCCTAAGAAGGCTATCGAGGTCGTGTACCTCGTAGCGATTGAAATTAACCAACCGACGTGCAATAGCACGTACCTTCAATGCGCATCATTTTACCACACACGTGTCTCATTCTTATCCGATCGTTGGAGCCGAGCCACCGAGTGTATGCCCATGAACCGCGTCCAACCGAGTCGCGCCTCTGCACTCTGTTCAACGTCCGTGCGTCCGTTCGACCTATCGTCAACGCGATATTTTCTGTTAGTCGTGGTCCAAGTATGCCCCTGCGTCAAAGATCGTGGCACCGTTTCAAACCCATGCATCGGCTAAGCCGTGTAGTCCTGTTCATCCAGGCTTCGAGTTGCCACGCCGAACTCGGACCACGGTTAAGCCGAGCTACACATAGTCAAGAGAATGATCGGTCGATTCCAAGTGAGCCGTTGGTGTAACAACCCAGTTCACCCGCTGTAGAATATTGTCCGCTTTGGGCACTCTCACCCTCACCTTTTTTTTTTGGGAGCTAGCTCACCAAAACGCGTCCTACAAGTTAAGGTATCCATACCCACTTATAAGGCATGCTCCTTTCTCCTTAACAACCAGTGTGGTATATTTGATCCATCCCTCTTGGGGACCCAACTTCCTTGCTGACACACCAGTCCGGGTACTGGCTCGGATACCATCGAAGTGAATTCTATGTAGTATTGAAGACTTGTGACCTTGAATGTCCCTATCTATAGATAACCTGCTAATTGGATATTTTTATGGTCAACTTTTGTGTAAGTTTTGAGTATTCTCATTAAAGTTTGAGGTCATTCAACTCATTTAAGTTGTGAGATTTGAATTTGTGAAGTTTGTGGTGCAGTCGAGTTCGACTGCTTCATGTTTTAGCTAAAACTTCAAATGGTGATATCTGAGCCCTCGATTATTGTTTTGATATGAAATTTTTATGGCATCCTAGTTTTTGCTAAAATTTTTTATATCAAAAAGTATGATATGAATAAGATGTTTTTGGCAAATAAGAAGAAGTTGAGAAAGAGTTAAGTATTTTTGGTACAAGATTTATGGAACAAATAAATCAGAATTTTGGGTATTTTCTGAGCCAAGAAAGTTCAATAAGAGTATGTTTAAGTAGAGACTCAATATAGTCGCTTAAATTTTATGTAGCTTGAAGGGAGGCCAGTCTTTGACAACTATCAGATAAAAAACACTTACAATGATTCAAGAGTAATAGGTGGGGACCAAGTACTGGGTATTTCATTGCTTCTAATCGCTTATCATGTATGAGGTATGTATGTATGAGTTTCACCATAGTGCAATGACCTACAAAGGTTAGGTCCCAGTTATCGCTTGGGTGGAGTCCACAGAGTCCTTAATATCCCATCCAGGTTCTGATTAAGCCCAGATGGCTTAAAATCATAGTATGCATACGATTACCGGCCACAGAGTCTGGGAGTTAAGAGTACCGGCCACAAAGTTCGGGAATTATAGCCTATTTCAGTTCTTACATATATACTGATTTCATGATTTGATATTAGCTATGATGTTTATTTAGTGCTGGTTTATGGGTAGCACCGTGGTTATATATTTGTGCTAACTCCCCCATAACGAATCTTTCCCCAGGTCATGCGTAGCAGCGTGGAGCGTGAGGAATGGTGGTTTGGTTGATTGTGGTTCTACCATAGTTTGCAGAATAAGTTCAAAAATAAAGTTTTATGTACAGAGCTTGAACATGTTATCAAAAAAATGTTTTTGATTCTGTTGTGTTTTTAAGAAAAGATATTATGAATTTCAGCATGTGTAGTAACTCAGATATTTACTATAAAGTTGACATGCAGGAGTTATTATACCTTATGGTTTAATAAAGCAGTTTTCAGACATGGTATCATCCCGAGATAGAAATAAGTATTTTCGAAAAAGGTAGTTCTTTCGAAAATAAAATGAATTTTTAACTCTTATTTTTAATGATTATTCGTAAAGCAAAGCAGGGTGTTATAGTCGGTCCAATTCAATCAACCCAGTCCAGACAAACTGGACGGTTCAAAGAATTTCAGTTCAACCGAATCAGTCTAGACGATTCGAGAGTTAAGTTCATAACTTCGGTTTGAGCGTGAACCTAGAATACAGTTTTCCGAACCAGTCAGATAAGTCTAGTCAGATTTAAGTACAGACTTATAATTATTTCAAAGAACTCTAGAATGCCTCAAAGACAATAAATTTTCAAAACCAGCTCGTAAATTCCTAAAGTGAGTTTAAATGATTTCAAAGCCAAGTGAGCAAACCTAATCAGATCAGATTATAAGATTTGAGTTTTTAAGCTTAGTACTTAGAATATATTTTGTGCTTATATATTTATCTTGTTGTTGGGTTCTGTTAGGAGCGTCAAACAACATACACAGTATTGAAATTTATCGAAATAAATCCTAACGCAGCGGAATCTATAGTTAGGATATGGACGTTTACCTTTTAAAATTTTTGCCGACTCTGAGAC
>CACSLK010027796.1:229454-243562 GCA_902706635.1 Striga hermonthica
TATTCCATTAGGCCTAGGAATCCTAATTCTAATCCAATACTAACTCAATCTAGGAAGGAGATCTCCTACTAATCCATCTCTTCTAGAAGACTCCTAAGTCTCCTAACACTACAGAAGATCTTAGTAGGATTCCTTTCCTAATTAAATTAATAATCATGGAATAGAATTAATTCCTAATTTAGGAAACCTAATTTTACTCCAATTAATAATATAATGTAGGAAATATATTTTCTACATATCTCCATCTTCTAAAAGACTCCCAAGTCTCCTAATCCCAAGAGAAGATTCTAGTAGGAATTTTATTCTCCTAATTAATTAATTAATATAGAATAAAATTAATTCCTATTTAATGGAATTAAATAATAAAACATCACACTAGAGTAATATTATTGCTCTCCCCATTTAGCCACTATTTTACCAATAAAATCGAGCCTCCATGATTAAATTATATTAATTCGATTGATCGATTTACCTCCCTATGTTTAAGATATAACGTCCGTTGATTAACTAAATTACTGAAAAAATAATTAATCAACTTCTCATTCATTTCCGAAATTAGTACCGCTCAGACCTTAACCATTATGTCAGACAATCGTCTACCTGCAGGGTTTAACATAATGTTCCTTCCTGAGCTCATTTCGGGGACGTCATTAATCCAGCGCACTGGACCATAGTGACCGTAAATAATTTATAATAGCACATCATATAATTATTCTTACTTACCAAAATACCTCGTATGTCATCCTAATATAATAGGAATCACTTGGTAAATCAAATAAATAAGAAATAAAAATATATGCCTATTTTATATTATCTTACAGCTTAAGAGAACGCATCAATCACTGAAGGTCTAGGTTACAACAACGGTTAGTGAGTCTTTTATCCTTATCCTTTCGTGGTCCTGTTCAACACTTAACATAAGTGCTAGTGTAATCCTTCAGTCAAAGACCAACTGAATCAAGAATACACTACAGTCTTTTTCCAAGTGGGGTCTCACTGCCAGTCTAGACTGTGAACGAATAGTTTAGTCTTATAAGGAACCGATAAGTGATCTTTCTGTTCGAAACTCTTCAAACCACACTACCTCAATATAAGACATGGAGTATGTATTGCATAAATAAATAAACTGCAAACATATGTACTTTGACCGAAACATGATGGCAAAATCAAAATGAAATTGATAGAATCTGCAAAACATCGCTTTTACAGGATACCTCTAACAATCTCCCACTTATGCTTTATAAGCTCATGGCTAAACAAAATAACCACAATTTCTTTCAATCTAATTCTCAAAGATCAGTCTACTATGTTGCCCTAACATCTGACTCCCATTCCTTCTACGTGTCTTGTAAAGAGTTTCACCGGTAGGCTCTTCGTAAAAGGATCTGCTAGGTTGTCCTCTGATTGTATCTTGGCAACAACGACTTCTCCTCATCCAACGATTTCTTGTATTAGGTGGTACTTGCGGTCTATGTGTTTACATGCTTTATGAGTCCGTGGCTCCTTTGAATTTGCTACTGCTCCGCTGTTATCACAGAACACTATGATCGCAGCGGGCAAACTCGGTACCACATCAAGGTCGAGGAGAAAATTCCTGAGCCATACAGCTTCTTTCGCTGCCTCTGAGGCTGCTATATACTCAGCCTCCATGGTTGAGTCCGCCACGCATTTCTGCTTGACACTCCTCCATACTATGGCTCCTCCTCCTAAAGTAAACACAAACCCTAAGGTTAACTTTCTTTCGTCCCGATCTGCCTGGAAGTCAGAATCGGTGTAACCCAACGGACGCAATTCATCTGCCTGGTAAATCAACATGTACTACTTAGTCCTACGTAGGTACTTGAGTATATGCTTTATCGCAGACCAATGTTCCGGTCCTGGATTACTCTGATATCTTGCTACCATGCCCACGGCATAACAAATATCAGGTCGCGTGCACAACATAACATACATGAAGCTTCCTACTGCCGATGCATAAGGAACTGCCTTCATGTCCTCTATCTCTTGAGGCGTCTTCGGGGACATCCTCTTAGATAGAGGTATTCCGTGCCGAAAGGGTAAATCCCCTTTCTTGGAATCCTGCATGTTGAAACGCTTTAGGACAGTGTCTATGTATGTGGATTTGGATAGGCACAACTTTCTTGTAACACCCCACTTTGATTTTTAAGAAATTTCGGACTTTCTAAAAAATCAGAACAAATTTTTCGAATCCATTTTCAAAATCAAAGACATTAACCAACACAATTTACTTAATCCAAGCCTTATCTGGACTCACGGGGATTCATAAACCCAATTTTTCACAAGGTTTTCATTAACCTGATTCACACCTCAACATAATATCCCATATGAACAATTGAAACTTCATAAATCAAATACCATGATTATTCAAGGTTCATAAAAGGTTTTCCAAAATACTTTCAAACATCAAAACATAGTTCGAAAATAGTTTTTTACATGTCCAAAACATAGAAATGTTCATAACGACCATATTATTAAAGCGAAAGCAAACGAAACAAATAATAGACCACCACTCGTCCTTCGTCCCGTCACCCGGCCACTGCTTAACCTGCATCCGTGAAGAGCAGGTGGGAATGAGCACAAATGATAAAGTAGTGCTCACTACTATGCACATAATAACATGTACAGATGGTATGGTCGCAGCATGAATATAAATCAATCATCATCATGTCTCATCTCCTAACAATCACAACAATAACTCACTCATGTGCACATCTATCATTAGCCGCGGAAAAGGGATGCATAAACCCTAACGACGGGAGTGCGTGCCACTGTAACGGACACAGCCTTTCATTAGGTCTTAAGGAGACTTGCCTCGCAAGGGCAACCGTACCGTAACTCGATGGGGACAACCGTACCGACGGCGTAACAGCTCACATCGGTAGGCCACATGGCTCACATTCATACATTGGTCATACCAACTAAACATTAAACAACACGTATGGCATAGACAATTTTAGATTAGAACCCACCTGGATAGCTCGGTAGAAAATTGCACACAAGAGCAAGTACGTAGGATGAGGCTCGACTCCTCAAACACCTACATTTAGGCGAGATAATTTATCAATAATTTATCTCACTACTCAAATTTTACATAAAACCCAAACTTAATAAAAATTAAGTCTTAAGGGTTTTAATTGGATTTTTCGTGGACTTGGAACTCTCTCATTTTTGAAAAATTATGACTCGGAGAACTAAAATTGGAGTCTCGGGACTTAAATAATTTTTCCCAAAATTTTATCATTTTAAAAAAAAAAATTTAAAAAATGAGTTTAGGTCGAAAATTGGACTCGGGGACTCGAAATTGGGCCAAAAGATAATATGGACCGAGCTGCCAAGTACATTGATAAATTGGGCAGCACACTTGCGTTATTGGGTCGAAAACAAGCCCAAATGGTCACAATGGACATGAGGGTCTCGCGGGCTTGCGGGCTGGGGTGTTCGGGTTCGCGGGCTGCAGCTGCGGAGACAGGTCGGGTCGCGCGCGGGCTGGTTTCGGGCCCTATGGCCCGTGCGGCTGGAAACCAAATAAAAAGGAAAACTGGGTAATACCGGGATCGAACCCGCGACCTCTCACGCCCAAAGCGCGAGTCGGTAACTAGACTACAGGCACTGCTTGTTTATTAATTTGAAAAGTTTTGTAAATGAATTTTAAAAACAAACTGTGATTGAACCTGCAGAAACAGAGTTTTGCTGGACAGCGAAATTCAACCAAAATTCGACAACAGCAATTCCAACGGCAACTGGGTTTCGACTAATAAGTAAACAAACGAACATAACAATATACAGCGTTTTGAAATATTTTTAAAAGAAATGGGTTTTGACTCGAAAACGAAACGACTAGAATGACGGTTCCAACAAAACAAAAATACGAATAATAAAACGACAAGGCTCGAACATTAAACCGAGACTCTGAAATTATACACTTAATCACAGCAACATAAAGGGGCTCAATTTTAACAAAAAGGGAGTCCAATAATTCCACGATATATTGCGAATAATAATCCGACGAACAAAAAGATAATACGAGTCGATTAATGAGCCGAACAATCAACAATAAATCGATTCAAATAGCACGAGTATAAACGAGCAAACACAAGCATGAATATATCGAGAAGGTTTCGAAATAATTTACCCGACTTCGGGAAATTACGAGTTATCGAAAGAGAAACGGGCCAAGCAACGGGACAGCTGGACTCGGACTGCTCGGATTCGGAGCTGCTTGTGAATGGCCTGGTCTCGTACAGAACTTCGTACGGCGGGGCTGTTCGAAGGTGGAATCGCCAGAAAAGAAGTGGTCGCTGGAATCTGGTGGTCCTCTGCTCGCCGGAAACAATGGAGATGGAAGCTTTTCCGGCGTTAATGGTGGATGGTTGCGGCTGATTGAGAGTTTCACGGGAACAAAAGGATCACGCCAAGCTCGATGTGCACGGTTGAATGGAAAGCTCGCCTGGTGTTGATGGCTTCGCAGTGAGGATGCATCAATGGCTGCCGGCGATTTTTTTTTTTTATAAATGCAAACAGAGAGATTGAGGGAGAGAGAGGTGAATGTTTCTGATTTTTGAGTTGAATAGCCCAACTGATAATTAAGTATGCGAGAGAGGGGGAGAATGTGCGTGAAGATTTCACCCAAAACTCGCAGCAGATTTGATCCGTTGGGAGAGGAAGACTCGGTCGTAGCATGAGGGAGAAAAAAAAAATCTGCTCTTTTATTTTATTTGGGCCAGTTTAACAATGAGTTGGGCCAAGGAACTATATAAGAATTGGGCCAACATATTTAAGCACCAAAAGGGCCGACTATATGGAGCTCTTTTGGATCGAATTCTCCGAGGGTTCGATTTACAATTAATATCGAGGCTCGGTTTGATCGATGATAAATAAAATTAAATCGGACTAAATATATAACACATTATTTAAAAATAATAATAGTCATAATCAAAATATAAAATTAGTAATTTAATTAACAATTAGACATATAATATTTACACTTAATACATATTAAGCACATTAAATCATTTAGGCATTTAGACAATTAAATATAAATAAACACATAATAATAATAACATTAGTAATAATAATAATAACAACAACAACAACAACAACAATAATAATAATAATAATAATAATAATAATAATAATAATAATAATAATAATAATAATAATAATAATAATAATAATAAAATAATCCAATTTATTCATAAACGAATGGGGCGTTACAGTCTGCTCACCTTACAAAGAATTCCATCCTCGGAATTCGAAAATAAAACTAGAAAGTGATAAAATACAAAGGAGAACTCAAAACTCAAAGTTCGGATAACGCCTCCTAATATCGTCCTCCCTCTCCCAAGTCGACTCAGTCTCATCGTGTCGGCTCCACTGCACCTTCACTAAGCTCACTGCCCGATTCCTCAGCTGGTGGACCTTTCGGTCCAAGATGGCTGCCGGTACCTCCTCGTAGGTAAGGTCTCGCTCGACCTGCAGATCGCCGAAGTCCACCACATGATCAGGATTATGCACATACCTCCGAAGCATCGAGACATGGAACACGTCGTGCACACCCGACAAGTCTGGTGGTAAAGCCAGCCGATACGCCAGGTTCCCGACTCGATCGAGGATCTCAAACGGCCCGATATAGCAAGGTCTAAGTTTCCCCTTCTTCTCGAAGCGAATAACACCTATCATGGGTGAAACCTTCATGAAGGCATGGTCTCCCACTGCATAAACATGCTTTTGCCTCTCCCGGTCGGCATAGACCTTCTGCCTCTCCTGGGCAGCCCTGATGGTCTTCCAGATCTCCTTAACTGTCGCCACAGTACTCTGGACAAAGTCCGGACCCGTAATCCTTCTCTCTCCAACCTCATCCCAATACAAAGGAGTCCGGACCTTTCGTCCGTAAAAAGCCTCGTACGGGACCATCTTGAATGAAGAGTGGTAGCTGTTGTTGTAGGTCAGCTCGACTAGCGGAAAGGCATACTCCCAAGTCAGGCTTCGGTCCAAGACCACAACCCTCAATATATTCTCCAAGTACTGGATCGTACGCTCCGACTGACCATCTGTCTCGGGGTGAAAGGCCGTACTGAACTCCAACCTCGTCCCCATGGCTCGGTGCAACGTCCTCCAGAACTGGGATGTGAACTTGGCATCTCGATCTGAAACAATCTCCACGGGTACCCCATGAAGCTTAACAATGTCCTTGACGAACAATTCAGCGTAATCACTCGCCTTCATGGTCGTCCGGACTGGTAAAAAATGGGCAGACTTCGTAAGGCGATCCACTATCACCCAAATCGAATCATACCCGCCCCTCGACTACCGCAGTCCCACTAAGAAATCCATGGTGATGCACTCCCACTTCCACAGGGGAACCTCAAGGGGCTGCAACAACCCTCTCGGTTTCTAGCGCTCAGCCTTCACTTGCTGACATACTAGGCACCCATCCACGAACTTCGCTACCTGCCTCTTCATGCCTCGCTACCAGAAAGACTTCCTCAAGTCCTGATACATCTTCGTGCTACTAGGATGGATAGTGTACAGGGCACTATGGGCCTCTCTCAAAATCTCCCTTCGCAGTTCCCACACCTTCGGGACACAAAGACTACCCCCATCAGATGCGACTGCGAATCCACCAACTCTACCAGCTTCCGACAACTCTCTCATCCGACATAGGAAACGGTCATTCGGTTGCTCGGCGACTATCCTCTCTCGAAGAGTCGGTCCCACAACCAAAGAGGCCAACATGCCCCTGACTGTCGAAGTCGACTCCACTGCCTCTAGCTGTAATCGCTCGAACTCCCGAAGAAGAACATCTGCCCAGTGAATAGGCAAGACAACTGGCCATAACTCCTCCGACTAAGGGCATCGGCTACCACATTGTCTTTCCCAGGATGATAGCTAATGGTGCAGTCGTAGTCCTTGACCAGCTCCAACCACCTACGCTGCCTTATGTTCAGCTCCTTCTTAGTGAAAATGTACTTTAGTCTCTTGTGGTCGGTAAAGATCTCACACTTGCCTCCATAGAGGTAGTGCTGCCAAATCTTCAAGGCGTGGACAACTGCAGCTAACTCGAGATCATGAGTGGGGTAGTTCTGCTCATGAGGCTTCGGCTGCCTCGAAGCATAGGCTACGACTTTCCCATGCTGGATGAGAACACAACCCAAACCCATCTTCGAAGCATCACTATAGATGGTGAACTCCAAAGTAGGGTCAGGTATGGATAGGACAGGCGCGGTAGTGAGTCTCCTCTTTAACTCCTAGAAACTCTCCTCACACTTCGGACTCCATACAAACCTCACGGCCTTCTTCGTAAGGTTGGTTAGCGGTTGGACTATATTCGAGAAGCCCTCGATAAAACTCCTGTAGTATCCTGCTAACCCCAAGAAACTACGAACATCAGCGGCACTTCTCGGCGTATCCCACTTGCTCACTGCTTTGATCTTGCTGGGATCCACCTCAATGCCTCTCGCTGTCACAATATTGGCCAAGGAACACCACACGATCTAACCAGCACTTGCACTTCGAGAACTTTGTATACAACTTCTCGCGGCGAAGAGTCTCCAGCACAATCCTCAGATGCTCCTTGTGCTGATCGATATCTTGGGAATAGACCAGAATGTCTTCGATGAACACAATGACGAAATGGTCCCGGAAAGGATGAAAGACCCTATTCATAAGGTCCATGAAAACAGCTGGGGCATTGCTGAGTCCGAACGGCATGACTATGGCCATAGCAGGTACGGAAAGCAGTCTTAGAAATATCCGACTCCCGGATCTTCAGCTGATGATAGCCAGAACGCAAGTCGATCTTTGAGAAGACGCTGGCTCCCCTCAGCTGGTCGAAAAGGTCCTTGATACGGGATAGGGGGTACTTGTTCTTGACTGTAAGGGCATTCAACTCCCAGTAGTCAATGCACATGCGCATAGATCCGTCTTTCTTCTTCACGAATAGGACGGGCGCACCCCACGGCGAGACACTCAGACGAATGAAACCGAGTTTGAGCAACTCCTGGATCTGGGCCTTGTGCTCTTGAAGCTCCTTCGGCGCCATACGAAACGGGGCCCTAGAAACGGGGCCGGCTCCTAGAATTAGGTCAATGGTGAACTCTACCTGGCGGTCGGGCGGTCCTCCAGGCAAATCATCCGGAAAAACGTCGACGAAAAAACGTCGCGGTACTCGCAAACGATGGATACTCTCTCGGGTACTCGCTCATCAACAACATCGGACACCAGAGAAACAAGATAGCCTTGACAGCTACCCTTGGAAAGGCTCTTCCTAGCTTGCATAGAAGAGATGACTCGAGGCACAGTCCTCGACTTCACCCCATAGAACACAACGGGCTGATCAGAGACAGGAAAGAGGGTGACATTGCACTCTTGGGACCGGATGTCGGCTCGATAACGGGTGAGCCAGTCCATGCCCAAGATCACATCAAAGTCTTGCATTTCAATAACATATACGTCGGTCTCCGGAACTCGACCACCAATGCAAATAGGAAGGTTGTGAACCACTGAATCAGAGATAATAATTTTTACCGAGGCTAGACTAACCTCGAGAGGATCACAAGGACTCACCATGCTAACAGATAAGGCCTCCAAATAACGAGAAGAGATAAACGAATGGGTAGCACCGGTATCACATAAAGCAAAAACAGGCACATGGGATATTGAAAGCATTCCGGACATGGTACCTGCATTGCGGGCGGCCTCATCATGGGTGATGGTATAGACTTGGGCCTGACCCCCAGCCCTCTGCTGGAACGGTGGGGGCTGCTGATGCTGCTGATGAGGTGGCGATGGGGAAAGCTGTTGCTGACGCTGCTGGGGAAAGGGCTGCTGCTGTTGCTGTCTCTTTGGTTCGTGCAGACGCTGGTATAGTGACCCGAACGGTTGCAGTTGTAACAAGCTCGCTTGTCTGCTAAGCACTCTCCTGTGTGGAATCTGCCGCATTTAGGGCACCTAGGCATTTGACCCTGAGTGGGTCGGTCGTCACGTCTGCCGAAGTTCCCTTTCTTTCCCTTCTTCTTGTTCTGATAATCGGACTTCCTCTTGCCCGAGCTAGAGCCGGGCGGCACAGATGAGATGGGCTGAGCGTACTGAGCAACAGTCTGAGAAGGCTGGGAGGCATGATAATATGAAGGGACTGGGGCTATCGGAATGAGACAACTCTCTACCTCCGGAGCCCGACTAACAGTGTCGGCGAAAGACATCACCCGTGACTCCCCACCAGTTCACGGATTGTAACACCCCGAACAAAAAAAAAAATATATATTAGTAGCTAGACTTATTTATCTGATTTAGTATTATTTTAATTATGCGGAGAATTATTAATATTAAGGGAAAATTACACTTTACCTACCGAACTATTCGCTGATTTGCACTTTGCCCACCGAACTTTTTCCGGCGACACTTTCCAACTCGAACTTACGGAATTCCTTTCACTATGCGACTTCCGACCATCGAACTTCAAAAGAGAAGGGAAAAATTGACCTTTCAGTTATTAAATTACTTACAAATAGAAAAACACCTAATTGAAATCATTTATAACCCTAATTTTACCCTAAAAAGTACGATCTGTTCTCCAAAAGGAATGAAAACAGCAAAATTCTGAAATTGGACCCGTATTTTTTTGAATCTTGAAGCAATGGTTTGGAAATTACGAGAGAAGAATGCTACGGATGCTCCAGAGTATGGTAAGCCTTTTTGTATTTTTTCAATTTGAAGGTTCTGTGAGTTTCGATTGTTTTTTTGTTTATTTATGATCTTGTGTTGGACTGGGATTAGGGATTTTAGTGTTTACGACATTTTTTGTTTGTCTTTCAGGCGAAAATGATGAATATTTCACTATTAGGGTTTACCATGGCGGCCAATTTGTGGATTTAGGCTGCAAGATGTACTTGAACGGTGGAGTCTCTCACGTCGATTTTTGCCATCCTGATGAAATGTCACTGCTTGAGGTAATGAGCATGACAGATGAAATAGGGTTGAATTCAATTAAAGGTGTATATTTCAGTAGGGGTGGGATTAATAACTGCCATGACTTAGTCTTGTTGGAAGATGATAATGATGTCATGCAAATGTGTTTCATGAAGGATAAAGATAGAATAGTTGCTTTGTATGTGGATCATGAAACCGAACTTCCTGTAGTTTTTGAAGGTTTGGACTTTTTAGGTGATAATGATCAATACTTGATGAATGAAAACTCTTCTGCTGTGGGTAGGGATGAAGTTGATAATACTTTGAATAGTGATTCTGATGATGAACAATCTTTGGGGACATATTCTGAGCTATCTGAGGTTTTGATAGATAGTGAAGGTGAAACATCTGATGTAGAGAATGATGATCAATATTTTGATGATAATATTGATGTTGATGTGGAGTTTGGGGGGTTAGGGATGGAGACATCTCACAGTCAGCCAAGCAATGGAACAATTAGGTCAGAATCTAGTAAAGGTCACAAGGGTCATGTAGTTTTCAATGGGAGGACAGATATGAGGGACCCTAAATTTGAAATAGGAATGTTTTTCCCTGATATGGCTCAGTTTAGGAAAGCAGTGAGGCAGAGTGCAATAAAGAATGGCAGAGATGTGACTTTTAGTATTAATGAGAAAACCAAGGTCCAAGTAAAATGTAAGCACAGTACTTGTCCATGGCTCATTTATGCTCCACTTTTGTCAAGTGAGGATAGTGTTCAGGTTAGAAAGTATA
Organism: Striga hermonthica; assembly: GCA_902706635.1. Taxonomy (NCBI): domain Eukaryota; kingdom Viridiplantae; phylum Streptophyta; class Magnoliopsida; order Lamiales; family Orobanchaceae; genus Striga; species Striga hermonthica. Next base: position 240,174 of record CACSLK010027796.1, read on the forward strand.
ACCCTACACACAAGTGCCCTAGGGGTCAAAGAGTATCTCATGCCAACTCTAGATGGTTAGCTGACACTTATAGGGAGAAAATTTGGTCTGATCCTACTTGGCCTGTTCAGTCTATGATGAAAATCATGCAAGGTGAAAACAAGCTTCTTTTCAACAATAGCCAACTCTATAGGGCCAAGAAAAAGGTGTTAGAAAGTGGGTCTGATGGCCATCATGAACAATTTGGTATGTTGTGGTCTTATGCTGCTGAAATCAGAAAGAACAATCCAGGCACTACAATTAAAATCAAATGTAAATTGCTTGGGGAACAAACCTCTTTCAAGAGGTTATACATTTGTTGGGGGGCTTTAAGGGATGTATTGTTAGATGGGTGTAGGCCAGTGTTGTTTCTAGATGGATGTCACTTAAAGACTTCAATTGGTGGAGTCTTATTGACTGCTGTGGGCATAAATGCAAACAATGGTATGTATCCAGTGGCATATGCAGTGGTTGAAAAAGAGAAAAAAAAATCATGGAGCTGGTTTTTAGAGTTGTTGATTGATGATGTGAAAATAATCAACCCATATCACTGGACCTTTATGTTTGACAAGCAAAAGGGTTTGGTAGAGTCCATTGACACTCTCTTACCTGGGGCCGAGCATAGGTTTTGTGTTCAACACCTCTATGCTAACTTTAAAGCCTCACATAAGGGTTTGGCTCTTAAGAGCTTATTGTGGAAAGTTGCAAGAGCCACAAGAGTTCAGGATTTTCAAAAGGCTATGATTGAGCTGAAACAAAGAGATGTAGATGCATTTGACTGGTTAAATGCTAGACCACCTGCAAATTGGTCTAGGTTCCATTTCAGCACACATTCAAAATGTGATTTGCTGCTCAATAATCTCTCTGAAAGTTTTAATGCTCTTATTGTGAGGGCTAGAGCTCAGCCAATAGTCAAGATGTTGGAGATGATAAGATTGACTCTAATGAAGAGAATTCATTCAAAGAGAGATCAAATGAGAAAGCACCATGGGCAATTTTGTCCTAGAATTGAGAAAATGCTTGAAGAATTGAAAAAGAAGAGCATGGAGTTTGTTTGCTATTGGAATGGTGAAGATCAATTTGAGGTTGAGAGTAGCTCAGGTTCAAAGTTCAGGGTGCACATTGGGGAAAAAACTTGCTCATGCAGAAAGTGGGAGCTCAGTGGAATTCCTTGTGCACATGCTATCTCAGGAATGTACTACTTGGGTCATACCCCAGAGGATTATGTGGATGAGGCATACAAAAAAGAAACATATCTGAGGGTTTATAGCCACTTAATGGGAACTATAGGTGGATCTGATGAGTGGCCAGAGGTGGAAAACCCACCATTGATTCCACCAATTGTTGGAAAGCTACCTGGGAGGCCCAAAAAATATCAAAGAAGAAAAGGGCAGGATGAAGCAAAAGGAAAAAAGAAAGTGGCAGAACAAACTGGTACTGGTTTCAAACTAAGCAAAAGAGGAGTTGTCATGAAGTGCTCAATTTGCAAGCAACCAAATCACAATTCAAGGGGCTGCCATAAAAACCCACTTTCTAGACCCACCAACCAAGGATTGGATGTGCCAGCAGCTACTACAAATGGAAAGGTGCAATACTAATTGATGTTTTTATTGTTTGTTATGTTCTGAATTATGGCACTTCACTTTATCTTCTAATTGTTGTTATGTTCTTACTTGCTTGTCAGGGTAAAAATAAACAAACTGAGACTGAGTCTGTCATTAGTGGAAAAGGAAAGGTACAATGAGGCTATCTCAATCATTGAAATGTCTACTACTTGATATTTTCTGTTCTGAATGATATGTTTTCTTGCTTGCCAGAGAAAGAAAAGAGGTTTTGAATGTACATCAAGTGGTGTAAATGATTCTGTCATGAATGCTGCAAATGAACTATGTGTGACTGCACCTAATGGAAAAAAGAAGAAGGTACATTGTATAATTTATTGTTTTACTGTTCTTTTTTTTATGGCTTATGATTATTGGATCCTGTCACTAATGTTTTCTTGTTTTGAAGATTAAGGAAAAAGGTCTTGAAGGTACAAGTAGTGGTGTAAAGGTGCCTGTGGTTGTCACTAATGCACCTAATGGAGAAGGAAAGGTACAAAATTGTGGTTGTCACATAAAACACATAATATAACTTGTTGTATGTTGTTACTTGTCTAAGTTTGATTATTTATTGTTTCTCAGGGTGCATCTAAATCAAAACTGAACATTTTCATTCAAGAGAAAAGAATGACCAGAAGTAGCACTTGTGGAAATCCTAAGGCCTTTACTCAGCCAATAAGTGCACACCCAAGAAGCTGCAGAAACAATGTCAGATTTTCCACAACCAAGCTACCTGTCACCTCAAGTCAGACCAGTGCAAATGTACCAACTAAAGAACCTCCCCCAAAAAGAGTGACCAGAAGTACTTTCTCTCCCAAAAAAAGACACCAGAAGTCACCAAAAGCCCCAAAAATTGCAGATCAATGTAATAGAAACAGTCCTATGTATGAGTGGTGTGATTTTCCAAACTTTGTTTTTGTACTTTTGATACATTTGTGGTGATTGTTCTCAGACTGATGAGAATAGTGATTTTTTGATCTTGATACAGTGTTGGTGATTGTTATGATGACATAATAGTGATGTTTTGGTTTGGTTTTGATACAATGGCATTTGATATAATGGCATCTGTGCTGGTCTTCAGATTAATAGCAATTTGGAGTTTATTAGTGGCACTTTCATGATGTATGATATTTTGACAGATTTTTGTGTTAATAGTTCCATTTGATGTTGTTCAATCATGTTTGTGTAGGTTTTGGATACTTTTTTTTTAGGCAATCATAATGTTTGACAGATTCTTGTTCAATCATTTTTGTCTCCTCTTGTTAGGCAATCATGTTTGACATATTCTTGTTCAATTATGTGAACAGATTCAATTACTACACAAATTGCAAACATATGTGTTTGAACCATTTCAAGAACCCTTATAATACCAAAATTCAATAACATTCATTGAACAAACCATTTGGAGAACCTTACAATACCAAAATCCAACACATTCATAACACAAACCACTTCATAGTTCACTTGACAACTTAACCACACCAAAACAAAGATAACAAGTCTAACACCATAACAACTTCACCCAAATCAAAATACATAAGTAAACCTGATTAATATGCCTACTTCTTAAGAAGGAAAAACATAACGATCCATGAAATAACAAAAGCACACCACAACACCTTCACCCTTTTTTTCTTGCTTGCCAATTCAGCTTCAGCTACATTAATGCGTCTTAAAAGTCCAGGTATAATTTGTCGAGCTCTTGTACACATTGGAGGGTCGATCCACACAAAATGCTTGCAACCATTCTTTAACTAATCAAGTCAATGT
>CACSLK010027796.1:249604-262508 GCA_902706635.1 Striga hermonthica
ATGTTGCTGAGTTTGTGAAGAAGTGCTTGGTTTGCCAGCAGGTGAAAGCCGAGCATAAGTTTCCACCGGGTTTAGTGCAGCCCTTGGAGATCCCACTGTGGAAGTGGGAGGAGCTTACCATGGATTTCGTTATGGGACTACCTAAATCGAGGGAGCAGCATGATGCGGTTTGGGTAGTTGTGGACCGACTGACGAAGACGGCTCGTTTCTTGCCCGTGCGAATGACGATGTCCATGGACCAGCTCGCGACGATCTATATTCGCGGGGTAGTGCGACTTCACGGAGTCGCCAAGGTCATAGTATCAGATCGAGACCCAAGTTTTACCAGTCAGTTCTGGAAGAGCCGCAGCGAGGCCGTGGGGACACAGTTGAGGTTCAGCATCGCTTTTCACCCACAGACCGACGGGCAGTCGGAGCGGACCATCCAGACACTCGAGGACATGCTTCGAGCATGTGTTCTGGACCGTGGTAGTTCATGGGAGGAGTTGTTGCCGTTGATGGAGTTCGCGTACAACAACAGTTATCAGGCGTCGATCAGGATGGCACCGTACGAGGCGTTGTACGGTCGCAAGTGCCGATCACCCCTTTATTGGGATGAGGTCGGCGAACGGCAGGTTCTCGGTCCGAAGCTGATCGAGGACACGGTGGAGAAGGTCGCCTTGATCCGTGAGCGGATGAAGGTGGCACAGGATCGACAGAAGCGTTACGCTAACCAGCGTAGACGAGATATCCAGTTCGGGAAGGGAGATAAGGCATTCCTGAAGATCACGCCTTTGAGAGGCGTGGTTCGCGTCGGGAAGAGGGGGAAGCTGCAGCCCCGTTTCTTAGGCCCATTCGAGATCCTCGAGCGAGTGGGTGAGGCCACACCCGAGCTTTCGGGTGTGCACAACGTCTTCCACATTTCGATGCTGAAGGATTACGTGTATGATCCAGCGCACGTGTTGAGTTACAGTGAGCTTGACGTCGGGCAGGACCTGACGTACGAGGTGCAGCCGTTTGTTATTTTGGACCGAAAGGTTCAGCAGCGGAGGAGCAGAGATGTACCGCTCGTTCGAGTCCAGTGGACTCACCACGGCGAGGCCGAGGCCACGTGGGAGCGAGAGGATGAGATTCGAGCTCGCTATCCAGATTTCCAGTTCTGATTAGTAGTATCGTATTATGTATTTTTCAGTTTCTAGTTTTAGTCGAGTTGGCCTTATGTTTAGTTTTGTCATTTCCGGGGACGGAAATGTTTTAAGGAGGATAGATTGTAACACCCCGAACAAAAAAAAAATATATATTAGTAGCTCGACTTATTTATCGGATTTAGTATTATTTTAATTATGCGGAGAATTATTAATATTAATTGCATATTTATTTTTATCCGAGCCCAAGTAGTATTTTAATAAATCGAGCCTAGTAGCAATTATATTACCGAGCCCGACCTTATTTATTTGGTCCATTTATCGGTATTTATTGTCCTAACTCGAGCCCAATTTAAGCCCGTTTTTATAAGCCCAAGAGCAAGCCCAATTAGTGCAAGAAACCCTAGTCTTCTCCCCTTCTGTAAATAGATGTCTCATGTCCCCCAACACCCAACACAAACCCTAGCCCCAATTTACTATTCATCATCATCCATTTTCAAGATCCAACACCATGGATTGAGCTTCATCTTCTCCCAAATTTCCGAGTAGCTCACGGCCGTCCTCCTCAGCTCATTTTCCGACCAAAAACCAGCAGCCACCACGAGCTCGTTTCCGGCGAGCTCCAGTTTTTTTTTCGCACCAAACCCACAGCTCAAGCCGCAGCAAGCCCGTCCAGCCCGCAGCTCACACACACGCAGCTCTCCAGCCCGTCCCGACGAGCAGACCACCCACCTCAGCTCTACCGCATACCAGCATCTCCAGCGAGCTTCCATTTTCGACGTCCTCCGACCTCACAGCAGCCCAGCAGCCCGCGACCCGAACAGGACCCGTTCAGTCCGCGGCCGTTCTCAGCAGCATCGCGCCGTCCACGCTCCGGTCAAGCTGCAATTCACAGCTCCCGACCTCAGCCCGCCATCTCCTCCTGCGACCTGTTCACAGCAGGTCCGACCCGTTCACAGCAGATCCAATAGTTCCATGATGCAAGAAATGAAAAGGAAGAGCTCTTTGAGAAACTCCAGCAGTTCAGATTTGTAAATAGCCGACCCGATTTGCCCCACAGTCCCAAAAATCCGGTCCAAGCAACCCCTAGTTGGACCGGTCCGACCCGACCGACTTCTTGCTCCATTTTTCTTCCATTTCCCTAGCCCGATCCGCTCTTTTTCGAGCATTTGAGGTATACCGGCTAAAGCTTAAATTATATGGAATAAATTGATGATAAAAACGAGATAAAAATTAATTGAGATGTTGATTTGAGTTGGATCGGTACACACGAGCTTAAAGCGGATAAATTGATATTTTCGATAAACGCGTTAAAATGTCGAAAAAATATGATAAAATTCGTATAGCTGACTTGAGTCTTAGGTTTTAATTTCGTAATTTTTGGTGCTCGTTTAGTATGTTAACTCGATTTTTGAATATGTAGCTGAAATGCCCGATTTATGAGAAATATGATAAGACCTCGGAATTCGATGAAACTTTCACGAAAAATCCTATAAATGCTGAATATGTCGTGTTTAAATTTCATAATTTTTAGAGGTTGTTTGGCATGCCTACAAATTCGAGACTTTAGCTGCTTTGGTGAAAACCCTAGAATTTATCCGGTTGAGATTTAGCTGAAATTACTCGGAATCGAGTTGAACTTAAAGTATGAGTTTTTGACTTGAACCGAGATAGATAGCCGGTTGAGTAAAGAACCCTAGTCTGGCCTTTTTCGGTCAGTCCGGATGAACTGTAGATCCGAGTAGAAAAGTTGTGCATCGACTGATGTCGTGTCCGTGCGTATGCACCCAGACCACGATTAAGTCGAGTTGCACCCAGTCAGATAAATAAGATTAGATCAGTCAGATAAGTTAAATCAGATAAATCAGATAAGCAGACCAGACTTAGAAATATTTCAGAGAACTCTAGAATGCCTCAAAGTCAGCAAATTTTTCAGAATAGCTCAAAGCATCTAAATCCAGATTAAATGATATTTTAATCAAGCGAGAGAACCGAGTGAGATTTATTAATAATAAGAATTAAGCTTTTATTTGAGCTTAGTACTTAGTACATTTTTGCTCGAATATTTATGTAGCTTAAGGAGAGTCGAGCCTCCGACAGCTACCAGTCAGTCAGCACTTGCCTAGCAGTAGCAGTTATCAGGTGGGGGTCACGTACTGGTTATACATCATCTTTAATTTCCGTACCGTGTCTGAGGTATGTATGAGAAATAATTAGTTCATCATGAGGGAGGCCGTGGCGGGCCTTAATGATCCCCCGTGATTCTGAGGGAGGCCTTAATTGGCCTTAATGATCCCCCGAAGTGTGCACATGATTGGCTTTTAAGCCCAGGGTCTTTATGACCACCAGATGCCCTAGTTACAGTTTCAGTTCAGATCAGTTCTTATATACTTAAAGTCATGATATTGTTATTAACGATGCTATATAATTAAGTACTGGTCTTTGCGGAGCATAGCGGTTTTGCTCACGCCCCCACTACGTTTTTCAGGTGACGGAGTGGCACGTGGCGCGTGAGATTTCAGTGGTGGTCATGATCATTAGCAGTCTTTTTGTAACGCATCTGCATGTCATTTATTGAACATGTACTATTATTTCTATGCGTAGACATATTATGTTTCAGCTTCCGCACGTTTCAGACTTAGTATGTATTATGAGATTATCAGACTTATGCATGTATAATGCCTTTATCTCCGTGGTACCTTTATATAACGGATTTGATTAGGTTGCATGTATTTATTTACGTCTGCATGAGAAAGAGTTTAAGTTAGTAGCATCCCGCAAGTTAGTATGAGTATTTTCGAAATAAAGTCTAAGAGTTTTTCGAAAATAAAAAGTAAAAATTTTACTCTGATTTTATAAATTCTAGAAATAATTAGGCGGGGTGTTACACGGATCCTCTGATTGAGCCCCTTGAGAAACTTGCGGGCCTTCTTGGCATCGGTATTCACTGAGTCACCCGCGAAAAGGCACATTCGGGTGAAGGTACGAATATACTCGTCCACAGTGGAGCTACCCTGCTGTAGGTGGTAGAACTCATGCTCCATCCAGTCCCAAAAACTCTGGGGGAGGAACTTGCTGAGCACCATCACTTTCATCTGCTCCCAAGTGAGAGCATGAAGCTCCGCCTCTAGTCTCCGGGCCCAGTGGTCACTCCACCAGTCATAGGCATCATCCTTCATCTGATAAGCTGCGAGAGATACACGCTGACGGTCCGGGAGGGGGAGTACAACAAAAATCTTATCCAGCTCTTTCATCCACTCCAGCACCGTTGTGGGGTTCTCAGTCCCCGCGAAAGTCTGTGCATTCATCCTCTGAAACTGGACTATGAGCTGAGTGAGATCCATGACCGGAGGGGCCTGGTGATGACGACGAGGCGGGGAAGGAGTCGGGAATGGCTGACGGTTACGGTTGTAGCGGGTATTCATGATTCTACATTGAATAAGCCGAACAAGGTTTAGCACAAAACAAAACAAGATAATCATAATTACATAAGTCTAGAGTTCGCCAATAAACACTAGAGTTCGATTAAATCAAGGTGGATAGATCCTAAGCCCCAGAAAAATAACAACTACACCACAAGTAGTTTCATTGCCACAAGTGTAACATTTACATATCAAGTATTTTCATTAATACTTAAACAAAACATACCTTAAGCAGCACGGAGTGACGGAGATGAGTGGTCATGTTACAAGGTCTAAACACATAATCACATATAAACCAGTCTACAGAACCGCAGACTGGCTCTGATACCAAACTGTAACACCCCACTTGATTTTAAAAAAATTCCGGACTTTCTAAAAAATCAAAACAAATTTTTTGAATTCATTTTCGAAATCAAGGGCATTAACCAACACAATTTACTTAGTCCAAGTCTTATCTGGATCTCACGGGGATTCATAAACCCGATTTTTCACAAGGTTTTTATTAACCTGATTCACACCTCAACATAATATCCCATATGAACAATTGAAACTTCATAAATCAAACACCATGATTATTCAAGGTTCATAAAAGGTTTTCCAAAATATTTTCAAACATCAAAACATAGTTCGAAAACAGTTTTTTACATGTCCAAAACATAGAAAGGTTCATAACGACCATATTATTAAAGCGGAAGAAAAACGTAACAAATAATAGACCACCACTCGTCCTTCGTCCCGTCACCCGGCCACTGCTTAACCTGCATCCGTGAAGAGTAGGTGGGAATGAGCACAAATGATAAAGTAGTGCTCTCTACTATGCACATAATAACATGTAAAGATGGTATGGTCGCAGCATGAATATAAATCAATCATCATCATGTCTCATCTCCTAACAATCACGACAATAACTCACTCATGTGCACATCTATCATTAGCCGCGGAAAAGGGATGCATAAACCCTAACGACGGGAGTGCGTGCCACTGTAACGGACACGGCCTTTTATTAGGTCTTAAGGAGACTTGCCTCGCAAGAGCAACCGTACCGTAACTCGATGGGGACAACCGTACCGATGACCGTAACAGCTCACATCGGTAGGCCACATGGTTCACATTCATACATTGGTCATACCAACAAAATATTAAACAACACGTATGGCATAGACAATTTTAGATTAGAACCCACCTGGATAGCTCGGTAGAAAATTGCACACAAGAGCAAGTACGTAGGATGAGGCTTGACTCCTCAAACACCTACATTTAAGCGAGATAATTTATCAATAATTTATCGCACTACTCAAATTTTACATAAAACCCATACTTAATAAAAATTAAGTCTTAAGGGTTTTAATCGGATTTTTCGTGGACTTGGAACTCTCTCATTTTTGAAAAGTTATGACTCGGAGAACTTAAATTGGAGTCTCGGGACTTAAATAATTTTTCCCAAAATTTTATCATTTAAAAAAAAAAGAAAATTTTAAAAAATGATTTTAGCTCGAAATTGGACTCGGGGACTCAAAATTGGGCCAAAAGCTAATATGGACCGAGCTGCCAAGAACATTGATAAATTGGGCAGGACACTTGCGTTATTGGGCCGAAAACAAGCCCAAATGGTCACAATGGACTTGAGGGTCTCGCGGGCTTGCGGGCTGGGGTGTTCGGGTTCGCGGGCTGCAGCTGCGGAGACAGGTCGGACCGCCCGCGGGCTGGTTTCGGGCCCTATGGCCCGCGCGGCTGGAAACCAAATTAAAAGAAAAATTGGGTAATATCGGGATCGAACCCGCGACCTCTCACGCCCAAAGCGCGAGTCATACCACTAGACTACAGGCACTGCTTGTTTATTAATTTGAAAAGTTTTGTAAATGAATTTTAAAAACAAACTGTGGCTGAACCTGCAGAAACAGAGTTTTGCTGGACAGCAAAATTCGAACAAAATTCGACAACATCAATTCCAACGGCAACCGTGTTTCGACTAATAAGTAAATAAACGAACATAACAATATACAGCGTTTTGAAATATTTTTAAAAGAAACGGGTTTTGACTCAAAAATGAAACGACTAGAATGACGGTTCCAACGAAACAAAAATACAAATTATAAAACGACAAGGCTCGAACATTAAACCGAGACTCTGAAATTATACACTTAATTACAGCAACATAAAGGGGCTCGATTTCCACAAAACGAGAGTCCAATAATTCCACGATATATTGCGAATAATAATCCGACGAACAAAACGATAATACGAGTCGATTAATGAGCCGAACAATCAACAATAAATCGATTCAAATAGCACGAGTATAAACGAGCAAACACAAGCATGAATATATCGAGAAGGTTTCGAAATAATTTACCCGACTTCGGGAAATTACGAGTTATCAAAAGAGAAACGGGCCAAACAACGGGACAACTGGACTCGGACTGCTCGGATTTGAAGCTGCTTGCGAATGGCCTAGTCTCGTACAGAACTCCGTACGGTGGGGCTGTTCGAAGGTAGAATGGCCGGAGAAGAAGTGGTCGCTGGAATCTGGTGGTCCTCTGCTCGCCAGAAACAATGGAGATGGAAGCTTTTCCGGCGTTAATGGTGGATGGCTGCGGTTGATTGAGAGTTTCATGGGAACAAAAGGATCACGCCAAGCTCGATGTGCACGGTGGAATGGTCTGCTCGCGTGGTGTTGATGGATTTGCAGTGAGGATGCCAGAATCAATGGCTGCCGACGATTTTTTTTTTAAATGCGAACAGAGAGATTGAGGGAGAGAGAGGTGAATGTTTCTGATTTTTGAGTTGAAAAGCCCAACTGATAATTAAGTAGGCGAGAGAGGAGGAGAACGTGCGTGAAGATTTCATCCAAAAATCGCAGCAGATTTGATCCGTTAGGAGAGGAAGACTCGACCGTAGCGTGAGGGAGAAAACAAAAAAAAAAAATTTGCGCTCTTTATTTTATTTGGGCCAGTTTAACAATGAGTTGGGCCAAGGAACTATATAAGAATTGGGCCAACATATTTAAGCACCAAAAGGGCCGACTATATGGAGCTCTTTTGGATCGAATTCTCCAAGGGTTCGATTTACAATTAATATCGAGGCTCGGTTCGATCGATGATAAATAAAATTAAACTGGACTAAATATATATAACACATTATTTAAAAATAATAATAGTAATAATCAAAATATAAAATTAGTAATTTAATTAACAATTAGACATATAATATTTACACTTAATACATATTAAGCACATTAAATCATTTAGGCAATTAGACAATTAAATATAAATAAACACATAATAATAATAACATTAGTAATAATAATAATAATAACAACAATAATAATAATAATAAAATAATTCAATTCATTCATAAACGAACGGGGCGTTACATTTCTCTTCTCTCGGTCGCGAATGACCTTGATTCCGAGAACATGTCCTACTTCACCCAAATCCTTCATATCAAACTGCTTGGATAGCCATACCTTTACGTCTGATAACATCTTCACATTGTTTCCAATGAGAAGAATGTCATCCACGTACAGCACTAGAAACACCACCACGTTTCCATCAATTTTCTTGTACACACAGTGCTCATCCGGACATTAGGTAAATCCATACGATTGGACAACCTCGTCAAAACGGATGTTCCCAGACCTCGAAGCCTGCTTTAGCCCATAAATGGACCTCTTCAGCTTGCAGATCAGATGCTCTTGGCCTTTTGCAATGAATCCTTCTGGTTGCTGCATATAGATGTCCTCGTCCAAATTTCCGTTAAGGAAAGCGGTCTTAACATCCATTTGCCAAATCTCATAATCCAAATGAGCGGCCACAGCCAAGAGAATCCTGAGTGATTTGAGCATGGCTACCGGCGAAAAGGTTTCATCATAATCGATCCCTTCTTTCTTAGTGTACCCTTTCGCAACAATCCTAGCTTTGAAGGTCTCAACCTTCCCATCTGCTCCTCTCTTTCTCTTTTAGACCCACTTGCATCCAATGGCGCGAACGCCACTCGGTGGCTCTACAAGATCCCAGACCTGATTAGTGTCCATTGACTCTATTTCAGATTTCATCGCCTTTTGCCAAGACTCTGCGTCGCGATCTTGGAGTGCCTCATTGTATGTCCATGGGTCGGATTCAAGAACGTCTGACGGCCTCAGAAGACTCTCCCAGGCCCATGAACCATTTGGGCTGCCGGACAACCCTCCCACTACGACGAGGTACTACCTGCTCAGGTGCATCATCAGCGATATGTGTTGCAGTAATTTATGGTGTAACATCTAGCGCACTCGGTATTGAAGTACTCACTCCCTTTAACTCCTCAAGAACATGTCTACTACTGGGCTTATAATCTAAGACATAGTCTTCTTCTAAGAACCTAGCATTCGTGCTAACGATTACTTTCTGGTCCTCGGGACTATAAAATAGACCACCTTTCGTTTCCTTAGAATACCCCACAAACAGCCTTACTTCTGATCTCGGTTCCAACTTATCAGTATCGGTTCTCAGCACATGTGCTGGACTACCCCAAATCCTGAGATGCACTAAACTAGGCTTATGCCCAGACCACAACTCCAATGGTGTAGACGGTACTGATTTAGAAGGTAATCTATTTAGAATGTATACCCCTGTTTCTAGGGCATATCCCCAAAACGAATCTGGTAAACTACTATAACTCATCATTGCCCTAACCATTTCCATAAGAGTCTTATTCCTCCGTTCTGCTACGCCATTCTGCTGAGGCGTGCCAGGCGCAGTCAGTTGGGACGTAATCCCATTATCCGTCAAGTAATTCTTAAATTCATTCGAGAGATATTCGCCACCACGATCGGATCGTAATGACTTGATACTTTTTCCTAACTGCTTCTCCACAACTGCCTTATACTCCAAAACTTCTCAAAGCATTCAGACTTGCGGTGCAGAAGGAAAATGTACCCATATCTCGAGTAATCATCGATAAATGTAACAAAGTACTCGAAACCACCTCTCTCTTGAATACTCATAGGACCACATAGATCGGAATGAACTAGCCCTAACACATCTTCGGCTCTATGCCCCTTTGAGCTAAAAACCCTCTTAGTCATTTTACCTTCCAGGCAAGAAAAAGCCTCAACTTCTAACGACCCCAAGGGCCCGTCTGCTACCAACCTTTGAATCCTCCTAAGGTTAATATGATCAAGTCTTAGATGCCAAAGATATGTTTCGTTCATTTTAGAAGGTTCCTTTCTCTTATTTAGATTAGATGATGAATTAAGTAATTGTTTCTGTTGCAGTGGAGATGACTTAGATTCTAGAATGTATAGATTGTCAACTAATGAACCAGAACATATGAACTTTTTGCCAAAACGAATAACAACTTTATTATCAAACGTAGCAGAAAAACCGTTCATAAACAACTTAGAAACTGAAATCAAATTCTTTCTAAAACTGGGAACATAAAGACAATCTTTCAAAATAAGAAACCTATCTAAGCCAAAATCTAAATAGACGTCTCCCACTGCAACTGCTGACGCTCTACTAGCATCCCCCAAGTAGATGGTAACTTTTACTTCCCTAAGTCGCTTGGTTTCCTGGAACCCCTGCAATGAATTGCAGACATGATCAGTGGCCCCTGTATCTACACACCAGGTACTGGTAGATAACACCGCTAAACATGTTTCTACGACTAAAGCAAAAGGTGTACCTTTGTCGGGTTTCCTGGGGAGAGACAGTTTGCCTTCCAGTGTCCTTTCTGCTGACAATTGTAGCACTTGCCTTTCGGCTTCTTCGCCTTTTGTCGAGGTTGCGCATCACTCATGACCGCCTTGCCCTTTCCTGCGGACATCTTCCTCTTCTTGCCCTTAGGAGCCTTGGAAGTGGAAGCTTCTCCCCGCTGGGCCACCATAGCTTGGCTCATCTGACGAAGCAGGCCCTCTGCCGACTGAAGTTCAGCAACAAGTTCTGGACGAGTCATCAACATATTATTCATGTTGTAATTCAACCGGAATTGTTCGAAGCTTTTCGGCAAAGATTGGAGCACTATATCGACCTGGATTTCCCCATCAATAAAAGCCCCAAGAACCTCCAGCTCATTCAGCTGGGCCATCATATAAAGAACATGTTCTCTTACGGGAGTGCCCTCGCGCATGGTCATGTTCATCAGAACCCTCATGGCCTCTTGTCGGGCAGCCCGTGACTTATGACCAAATAACTCCTTGAGATTGAGGAGCATGTCTGTTGCAGTGTTCATAGACTGATGTTGATATTGAAGTACATTTGACAAGGATGCCAAGATGTAACACTTCGCCATCTCGTCAGCCTTTTTCCACCGAGCATACTCCTTTTTCTCTTGGTCTGGTGCATTGTCAGCAGGCACAGCCAGACAAGCCTCAACAGTAGCAAATTTGTACCCTTCAGCAGTTAACACTATATCCAAGTTCCTTTTCCAGTCAATATAATTGGGACCAACAAGTTTGTTTTCTTTGAGAATTACAGACAACTGATTGAAAGACATTTTGAATTCCTGGGATCATGCAAACATAGTCTTTACTCAGTCAAGTAGTTTTGAATTTATACATCAAATATTGATCCCATGTAACAATATTCAAATAAATTCACCAACACCTCAAAACACCAAATCCTCGCAGGCCACTGAGTGTGGAAGTCTACGGTTCAAACATTCGCAAGAGGAGGGATAAATCCCATTAGCTTAACATACTGCCGAGCAATACTTAACTAATAGTTGGTTTCATCTTTTGGCCAGCGCAATTAAATTTATAAGAATAAAAATGACCTTATCCTTTGGGACTATCGTACTTATTTGCACTTTAAGTGTAACCCATTAATTGGTACTAAGTTTACTACCAAAATTATACGTCCACCTTTGGTTGACCCGTACACTTTTGAAATAGCTCACTATAACCATCCCGAAGGATATTCGTCCTTGTGAACTGTGAAATAAAACGTCCTTTGGGCTTGAATTAAATCACTTCACTGACAAACCTATAATGGAGGCATTGGATGTAATTTATTTCAACCCATTACACACTTAATATAATTTTTATTTTATAGGATTTTCTAAACATGTTTGTATTTTCACATAAGCAATCACATAAAACATGCATGATTAATGAGCAATAATAAACTAAGAACTATAATCCAACTATCATGGCCATTAATCAATCTCCAATGTTACGGAGAAAACACAGTCATGTCCTTGTTAAGTGTGTCCTCCGTTTCAGGTATTGAAACTCCCCTTTCGCAGTGACTCCCACTGAATTGGTTGTCTCCGGAAAAGTCGCCATTGGATCATCACCATGGCATCCATGTACGTGTTTATCGCCTCGCCCCGTCAAGGTTGGTCCACGCCCGTCGGATCAATAACTAAAAATATAAAAAACAATTACATAATTCATCCTATGACCCACGCGCGAGCCGTACATGAGTTTCTATGAAAGCAATAAACTATGCGGTGTCCCACCACGCGAATAATTTATTACAAGCATTCACCAACCCAAAAATTCCTTGACATGTCCAAGGCTTTAAACATAGCATACATTACACATGAATTAAAATCCATACATACGGGCCACAATAGTCGGATTCGAAACACCTGCAAAAACTTATTGCAATTTCTAATCTACTATGCCCCTGCGTCCGTACGCACATAATTCATGTAGACAGGCAAAGTCCAAAATTCAAACTGTGCACGAGTTTGCATTAAGCCTAGTCTCTGATACCAGTTGTTGGGTTCTGTTAGGAACGTCAAACAACATGCACAGTATTGAACTTTATCGAAATAAATTTTAACGCGGCGGAATCTATAGCTAGGATATGGACGTTTACCTTTTAAAATTTTTGCCGACTCTGAGACGATGTAGAGTACCGTTGATGAAGTTCGTCTGAACACCACAACCTAATAGGCGGATAGGTTTGGCCTTTAGTCGATTTTAATCGACACGTCAAACGGATCACGGTCAAACGACACGTGGGTCTCGGCGTCAGGTGCAGCGGCTCGATCGCGGACAGCGGGTATGCGCGTCGAGCGCTGGGGGTGACGCGCGGGTCACTGGGATCTGTGGACAGATGTTGGGAGCAGGTGGGCGTGTCGCGGACGTGCACTGGCGGGACTCCTAAGCCTACGCGGACTAGCGCTGGCATCTGGGATCACGCGGGCGTGTGCTGCGGCTCTCTTGGGCTTGCGGGGAATAGCAGGCGCGTCGCGGACGGGCGCTGGGATCTCGCGGGCAGGACGACTGGCAGCTGGAGCGATCGACGAGCAGGTAGGCGGTGCTGGGAGCTCGCGGACGGTTGCTGGGCGCTGGGAGCACACGGTAGGCATCGCTGGGCGTCGCGGACTGGGCTCGGCTATGCGCGGCTGTTCGCGGTAGCTTTCGGCTGC
>CACSLK010027796.1:298500-311936 GCA_902706635.1 Striga hermonthica
ACCAGTTTTTGAACTGTCCAATATTTACTGATCCGGTCCAAGTCCAGTACAGTATTTCAGTTAATTTTTCAGTCCAGACAGTCCAGTACACCACTATCAGTTTAGTCCGATTTTTCTTGTCAGTCAAGTTAAGTCCCGAGAATATTCCAGTTATATAATTAGATCGAGTCGAGCATCCTAACAGCTATTTTCAGTCAGTCTGAGCGTAGTACTTAGTATTTGTTTATTTATATATTTTTCAGAGTGATCAGCAGCAGCACTTACATTAACAGTTCAGGTGGGCACTCAAACTGAGTATAACATTGAGTATAATTACAGCTATCATGCGTGAGGTATGTATATATCAGTTCCGCTTAGAGTGGTGGCCAGTTTTCGTAATTCCACTCCGAGCTCTAGTGGCTAGATCTGACCACTAGGGTGTGCACATGGTTCCAGCTGAGTTTATTACAGTCGGCAGACACGTCCAGTTTATACTGTTGACGAGCAGTTACAGATAGCAGCAGATATACATGCGTTTGATCATGATGATGCAATTATTATTACTGTTTCATTCAGTATGAGTTTCTGCGGAGTACAGTGTTTTAGTACTCACGCTCCCACTATTATGATCCTTTTTCAGGTGACAGCGTCGGTCCGGAGGAATGAGCGGAGCTGGTTGTAACACCCCGCCTTGTCATAAATATCAGAGTACGTAACTCGCAATTTTATTGAAAATAACATCATTTTTACATTGCGAAATACTGATTCGGAGTGCTACTAAAATACATAACTGACTGAAAAGTCTGAAACTTTTGATTTACAAAAGTTAACTAATACATGACTGATAAAACTAGACGAATTCACTGTCGCAGAACTGATAATGGACTTCGGTTGCACAACAGTGAATTGTCAACAGCTTGCTGACTGATAAAAGGGCTAAGTATGACAAACGGTCAATCATCAGCGGAAGCTGTAGCTGGGAATTTGGTTAGCAATGCCGTAGTCGTGAAAACATTTTATCTGAAAGTAATAACGGCTTTGCTATTCCAAATTCTAACTGTACAAAACGTAATTTAATCTTTATAAGCATAAAGCTTAGGTAATTTAAACTTTATAAGCATAATCCCGAACAGCTCCGTCATCTCACTCCTCCGGCCCGACTTCATAACCTGAAAAACATGATAAAACTGGGGAGTGAGCACTAAGGCACTGTGCTCCGTGGAAACTCATACTAAAGTAAACATTAATAATAATTGTAATATCATGATCTAAAGCATATATATATAACTGAGCTGTCATGTCATGTACTGTAACTGCGATCAACCGTAACTGCTACGGGATCGAATGCTGTATCTGGCGGCTATAATATACTGCGTCGCGCCTATGTGCACACTCTAGTGGGCAGATTACGCCACTAGAACTCAGATGGTCTTACTTTGTCTAGCCTCACTGAGCAGGAACTGAACATACATACCTTGAACATGATGACTGTAATTATACTCAATGTAATACTTAGTCTGAGTCCCCACCTGAACTGCTGATCTGAAAATGTAAGTGCTGATATCTGCATCCTGATCAAACTGAAAATAATATAAACAATTACCAATTACTATGCTCAGACTAATAAAATAACTGATTAACATGTTAAGATGCTCTACTAGACTTAAACATGATATCCGAACTTAACCGGTATAACCGGAACTAACTAAACTCGGGACTGGACTGACATAAATTTACTGAACTGGTCTGAACCCGGAATTTAACTGAAATTGGGACTTGAACATAAACCGGGGCTTTACATTTTTAAAATACGAACCAAACTGTATAGAATGGAACTGAAATTACTCAACTTTGCACCTTGAACTACACAAGACCGTGACGGCCACTCCGTGCACCACCAATGGTAATAAGCCGACACTCGACCCAATATACATATATAGCTCACATATACTAGACTGAACTTAGGGTACCTCTTCATGAACAATTAAACATAAATACTTGACATAACATTCTTGACATAACTTACACATAATCACTGAAATAACTTAAGATTATCTCTTTTACTCAATTAACCGAGATAGACCCATGGCTAATGCGTCGAGTGCCGCCAACGGCAATGGGCCGCTGCCCGACTACTCCTTATACCTCTCGGCCAACACCATAACAATCACATATAAATAACCTTCTTAAGCTATTAAAACTTGACGTGTATGAATGACCGAGACCATAATTAGCAACAGAACATAATAACCGATAGTTCGGGACATGCGCGATGTGCGCCGCCGTCTACTCGGCCGATTACCGACCGACTCAAACAAAACTTCAGCCTCTTAGTACTCTTGAACACTTAATCACATAATCAATACTTTAAGGTTGTAGTAATGACATACACAACATAACCTGTCCATAACTGCAACTATACTTTAACCCAATGCGGCCCGCGGTTACGCGCGATGTGCGCGGCCACCGACTCGACCGACTTACAATTTAACACAATTCTATGCCAAGGCACCCAAACGCTGAACTATTAATCATATAAATATCAGCTAAATAAGGCTTGCTGGTCACTAAATTTCTGTAACAACATGACTTGATATGAATTCTCTTGCGGACACACATACACCTACACCCGGATATGCACACGGTCGGACGATTCAAGATCTCTACATGAATTCGACTTGAATTCTGATTAAACCATCATATAAACTGATCATATAATGATCTAAACTGACTAAATACATGCAAGTTGTTCGGTGAAATCTGAATACAATTAAAGATTACTCGGTTAGGCCCCTCACGGCCAATACCGAGCCTAATCGCGAACTTTCTTCTAAAATTCTGAATTTAACTTGAACAATTAACCTTTTAATAACCTTACTAATATGATTTTAACATGATGAGGAAGTTACCTCTGAAATTGTTCTAAAACTGATGGTGAATAAAGGTCGTGATTTCCTTCTCCGAGTAACCATGCGCATATGATGGTGGGGGTGCAATTGCGGTGAATTCTTCTTCTTGAATGGTTAACCAATATAATCTCTTTCACTCTCTTTACTCTAAACTCTTTATAGCTGAAGTCTTATGAGAAAAATAGGGATAAATTTGGTCTCAGTACTCTCCTATCACCTCAGGCCGAGAAAGAAAATGTTGGAATCATGAGGGAGACGTGGCCTTCTTGAGCTTGTACAATTGTTTCTCTAATAGTTAACTTGGTGATGACTAATCACCTCCTTCTTATGCCACGTATAACATCAAAGAGAGGAAAGAAAATTGGTTTCTCAATTGAAAAGAATTTCACGGTAATTAGAGAATTTGCTCACCAAAACATGACTTAATTTCTAAAGTGAGATTAATCAATAATTACTCACTAATATATGTTTAATTAATCAATTAAACATAATGCTTAATTACCAAAATTACTCCGAACGTAAACAGTACGTCAAAAATACATTTCGGTAATCTCGACTGAACATAATTAATTAATTCCGAAAATAATAATCGACAACGTTATTATCTCGGAACTAAAACATGATTTATATTAATAAACTGACTGTCTTGCTCATTAACTCCTTAAGCGATTATCCCTTAATTAATCCTCATTAATGTTAATTAATCTTAATTAACATTAAGCTAATCATAATTATTTTAAGCTAATCTCGATTAATTAGCTTAAACATGATTAAGTTAATTAAGTACGACTTATGATCATTACTTAATTAACAATGGACGGTGTACCAATGTGAACGCGTCACAGTATAGGTAAACCGAACTTGACATAAAGAACTTTGACTGGATTAACTATCGGAATATTATCCCGAACATGAACATGACATTCGAAAGTTAATTCGAATATCCTTAACTTAGACGATTTATCCAAATATAATTATTTCGAATAATTCGTCAACTTAACTTAGTAATTCCAACCATTTAATAATTAAATGAATCGGAATTAATATCTGAGAACTTATTCGGTTATCCAACCGAATAACATATCGACTGATAGTCGAACTTAGAATCTGATTGACTGATTTACTTAAACTTGAACATGAAAATAACTATTTATTAACAAAGACTAGCTTAATATTAAAAGCTAGTGCTTTCCTTTATTAATAAAACTTGGGGTGTTACACTGGTGGTCGCCGGTGCAGTATATATGTAATTATGCTTTTGCAGATTTACTATATGTATATTATTTGCCACGTTTTTACTTCCGCTGACGTTTTCAGATTTTGAAACTAGCGTGTAAATTTTCAGACTACGATTCGAGTCTTCGGTTTAGACTTTATACAACATCACACGCTTGTTTTATAAAAAGACAATCTGTTTTTATAAATAAGTTTAAAATTAATAAAGTTAACGGATTTTCAGAAAGGAAATACTTTATGTAGCATCCCGAGATATGTTTCGCAAACATAAATGTAAATTTTAGAAAAGAAATTTGCGAAAATCGCACTCTGATTTTAGTAAGCTAGCGGGGTGTTACGAATTGGTATCAGAGCACGTTTTTGTGTATCTGAATATTTTTAAGTCAGAAATTTTCAGAAAAGACCCGACCATGCTACGCTCACGCCTCGCCGACTATCAGGTAAGTGCTGAGTTATAGTTTATATATAATTAAACGAATGCTTAAGTCTATGCTCAGTTAGAGGGTATCAGATAATTAATCCTAGAAGCCAGTAAGATGCTCGAGTATTTTCAAAATATAGTCGATAGTCCCTGTTACTTGATAATTCGACTTTAGTATTCTCGGGTTATTTAGCGACTCGTCAAGAAATTTGTGTACTTAAGTAGTCAGTCAGTTTATCTCTTATGTTATTAATCATGTTAAACATTTCAATGTTCAGATGCCTCCTTGTAGAGATCCAGAACACCAGGAACGCTCCCAGGCCACAGTAGTCGCACAGTTTCGCGACTACCAACCAGAAAAGTTTTCCGGCCAAGGAGATCCTCGTATAGTAGATGAATGGATTCAGGGCCTCGAGATGATTTTCGAGGTCAAGGATTGCCCTGATCGTTATCGCATGTTATGTGCCCAAATTCAGTTGACCGGGGATGCCCGACTCTGGTGGAATGCCTATTGGAGTATGCGTCCCGGCGAGAAAGAAGGTTGTACGTGGGACCGATTCAAGGAGTTAATCCGAGAGAAGTATTATCCCTCGTATTACCGAGCAGACATGGAGCGCCAGTTTTTGGCACTCGTCCAGGGTACTCGTTCTGTTGACGAGTACGAAAGAGAGTTTACCCGTCTCGGAGCCTTTGTACCTGATCTTGTGGATACGGAGGCGAAGAGAGCCCATCGTTTCACCGACGGACTTCGCCCAGCAGTCTGCCACAACATCGTAGGTCACGGCGTCCAGACCTACGCCCGCACAGTTGCCATTGCACAAGAAGTCGATGCCAGTATCCGACGAGAAGCCGTCCAGACATCAGTCCAGCCAGTTGCTCAACCACCAGCATAGCCCAAAGTTGCCCAACCGTCAAAGAACCAGAAGAAGAGGAAGTTCAGAAACACTCTTGATGACCGGAGGACCCGTCCCAGACAAATACCAGCATGCCCAACCTGCGGGAAACACCACCGTGGAGAATGCCTCATGGGCCAGAATGTTTGTTTCTTTTGCCGCCAGCCAGGTCACTTCAGCACCAACTGTCCAGAATGACTGCAACAACAACCACAACAACGTCAACCACCGCAGCAACCTCAACAACAGCAAGCCAGGCAGCAGCCACCACGACCCAGCAACAACCACGCGGCAGACAGCAGGCCCGTGTCTTTGCAGTTGAACAGAGGGAGGCCGACCAGCACCCAGGTACCATGTCCGGAATGATTATTCTTAATGATGTGCCTGTCTATGCATTATTTGATACTGGAGCGACTCATTCCTTTATATCGCGTCGATGTCTTGAAGCTATTGGGGTTCGTTCCACTACCGCTGTCGATCCTCTCGAGGTGAGTTTAGCCTCGGTAAGAAAGATAGTGACAGACGCTAGAGCCACCGATCTCAGCCTTTCCATCGGCGGCCGTATTCTGATTACTGATGCTTATGTTATCGAGATGAGAGATGTTGACCTCATACTCGGTATGGATTGGCTAACACGTTTTCACGCAGATATCCGATGTCATGACCGGGAGATTACTCCTTATCTTCCGGGAGATGATCAGAT
The DNA here is from genome assembly GCA_902706635.1 of Striga hermonthica. NCBI lineage: Eukaryota > Viridiplantae > Streptophyta > Magnoliopsida > Lamiales > Orobanchaceae > Striga > Striga hermonthica. The sequence goes on from CACSLK010027796.1 coordinate 304,642, forward strand.
CACTTATTATGACTCCAGGACTCGTACTCTGCCACATGTTATTTCTATGGCAAAAGACAGAAAGATTCTTCGACGGGGTGATTGCCAGCGTTACCTTGTGAGCCTCGTTGAAGATGAGCCAAAGGCACGTTCACCTCATGACATTCCTATCGTTCGTGAGTTCGTGGACGTGTTTCCAGACCAGCTTCCCGGAGGTCCACCCAGCCGACAGGTGGAGTTTTCTATTGATCTTATCCCTGGAGCCAGACCCGTTTCGAAGGCACCGTACAGAATGGCGCCTATAGAATTACAAGAACTAAAGACCCAAATTCAAGAGTTGCTGAATCTCGGTTTTATACGACCGAGCGTTTCACCTTGGGGAGCACCCGTTCTCTTTGTCAAGAAGAAGGACGGATCCATGCGTATGTGTATTGACTACCGGTATCTTAACCGGCTGACGATCAAGAATAAATATCCGCTTCCCAGGATCGATGATTTATTTGATCAGTTGAGGGGTGCCTGCGTGTTTTCCAAGATTGATTTGCGTTCAGGCTACCATCAGCTGAAAATCAAGGAATCAGATATACCCAAGACAGCTTTTAGTACGAGATACAGTCACTTCGAGTTTGTGGTTATGTCGTTTGGCCTCAGTAATGCCCCGACAGTATTCATGGACTTGATGAACCGTGTATTTCATCCTTTTCTCGATCAGTTCGTTATTTTCTTTATCGATGATATTCTTATTTATTCCAAGAGCCAGAAGGAGCACGAGGAGCACCTGAGGGCCATTCTTTCGACCCTTAGACGTAAGAAGTTATATGAAATGTTCTCCAAGTGCGAATTTTGGCTTCAGCGAGTGGCTTTTCTTGGTCACATTATTACTTCAGCAGGTATTGAAGTTGATCCTTCCAAAATTGCTGCAGTTCAGAATTGGTCAGCACCGAAGAATCCATACGAGGTTCGTAGTTTCCTCGGCATCGCAGGTTATTATCGCAGGTTTATTGAGGGGTTCTCGAAGATTGCCCTTCCTTTATCTCAGCTGGCGAGGAAGTCTGTAAAATTCGAATGGACAGACCATTGTGAGTCGAGTTTTCAGGAGCTGAAACGGAGGCTTACGACGGCACCAGTGTTGACTATTCCAGATCTTTCTCGGAGCTTCGCCATTTAGAGTGATGCTTCGAGGCAGGGTTTAGGATGTGTACTTATGCAAGATGGCCAGGTCGTTGCTTATGCTTCACGCCAACTTAAACCACATGAACATAACTACCCGACGCACGACTTGGAATTAGCTGCAGTTGTTCATGCCCTCAAGATTTGGCGACACTATCGATACGGCGGTCAATGCGAAACTTTCACCGATCATAAGAGCTTACAATATATCTTTACTCAGAAGGAACTCAATATGAGACAACGCTGTTGGTTAGAGCTGGTCAAGGATTATGATTGTACGATCCAGTACCATCCGGGGAGGTGAATGTAGTCGCTGATGCCCTGAGCCGCAAGGTAAATGGTGACTTGACATACGTTGTTACTCAGCAGAGTCAGTTGATTCATGAGTTCGCCCGGATGCAGATTCAGGTGATCGATGCACTCCCTACAGTTAGTACGGGGAGTGTGAATTCTATGCAAGTTCAGCCGACACTGAGGGAGAGGATCCAGCAAGAGCAAGCTTCAGATAAGTTTATTCGTGCGATTGATGCCAAGGTTCGTGCCGGAGGCGTCGAGGGTTTTCACCGAGGCACTGATGGGGCCTTGGAATTTTGTGGCAGGGTTGTGGTGCTGAAAGTCGAGGCATTGAGAAAGGAGATTTTATCTGAGGCTCATACCGCACCCTATCTAGCTCATCCAGGAAGTACAAAGATGTATCACGACCTGAAAGGGTCGTTTTGGTGGCGAGGATTCAAGAAAGACATAGCCGACTTTGTAAGGAGATGTTTAACCTGTCAGCAGGTCAAAGCCGAGCATAAGAGTCCCATAGGCCTTCTACGACCACTGCCGATTCCGAGGTGGAAGTGGGAGGAGGTTGCGATGGATTTTGTCATGGGGTTACCGAGGTCGTCTGAACATCACGACGCTATCTGGGTCGTGGTCGACAGACTGACTAAGGTTGCTCATTTCTTACCAGTATCGATGAGTATGTCTTTGGATAGGTTGACTGAGATTTATGTCCGTGGGATTGTTCGACTCCATGGAGTACCTGTTACTATCGTGTCAGACAGAGATCCCAGATTCACCAGTAGATTCTGGAAGAGTTTACACGAAGCGATGGGTACGAAGCTAGCATTCATTTCAGCCTACCATCTCGAGACAGACGGACAGACAAAACGGACTATTCAGACACTGGAGGATATGTTGCAGGCTTTGGTTGTTGACAGAGGTTCTAAATGGGAGTCGTTATTGCCGTAAGTCGAGTTCGCGTACAACAACAGTTATCATTCTTCTATTCAGATGGCTCCTTATGAGGCACTATATGGTCGTAAATGTCGTTCCCCTCTCTATTGGGACGACGTCGGTGAACGTCGAGTACTCGGTCTGAAGCTGATCGAGGAGATAGCCGAGCAAGTCGAGTTGATCCGGCAGAGACTCAGAACAGCTCAGAGTAGAATGAAATCAACCGCCGATCATCATCGACGAGATATCCAGTTCGAGGTTGGCGAGCACGCTTTTGTCAGAGTTAGTCCTATTCGCGGAGTTATTAGATTCGGGAAGAGAGAGAAGTTGCACCCTCAGTTCATTGGCCCGTTCGAAGTACTCGAGCGAGTGGGCGATGTTGCGTATCGTCTAGCCTTGCCTCCCGAGTTATCCAGTGTTCACAATGTCTTTCATGTATCTATGTCACACAAATACGTGTGCGACCCCGATCATGTCATTCCTCATACTGATATTGAGATTCATCCAGACTTATCTTACGAGGAGCGACCGGTAGCTGTGTTGGACCGACAGGTTCGACGGCTCCGGAAGCGTGATGTTCCCCTCGTTCGTATTCAGTGGGATCACCACGGAGCCACTTGGGAGCAAGAGGCTGACATTCGCGTTCGTTTTCCTGATTTTCAGTTTTGATATGTATATCTTTCATGTATATATGTTTTGTTTTATATTTCCGAGGACGGAAATATTTTAACGGGGGTAAATTGTAATAACCCAACTTCTTGTTAGTATAAATGATGTATTTTCTTTTATTGATTCCGTTTATTTTCAGCGAATACGTTCGACGTTAAGTAAAAAAGTTTATCCGGTTAATTATTAACCGAGTCAAATTCGATAGTTAATTTCCGAACCGTTTATTCTATTAACGGACATTATTAATCGGGATTAATTATATAAAGTTAGGAATATTTGGATCTAAGTTTGAAGTTAAAATCAAGCTAAGCCAAGTCATGAATGCACACCAGGTGCACTAAGCATGCACGCGTATCGCATGCCGTGTGTATGCCTATGCCCGCAAACACACACCGCGCGCATTGCCGCGCATCGCGCACTAGAGCACGCGTCATTAGCCGCTAAGCACGCCCTTAGGCAAAGCTTAGCAACTCGATTAGACAAAAACCCCATCTTAAGAATTACATGAGGGAAATCCAAGGATAAATGTTGGGTGTGCAAGTGGGGTGGTGAGTCACCTCCTTGCTTGCACACACGGCATGTCACGAACGCACGGGCGATGACTAAGCCCGTGCATGCCCGACACCACGGCAATGACTAGGCTTCAAACGCCACACTTCAGCACTTGGCCGAGACACATGGCAGCAAGGGGAGAAATCGTCATCAATCACCTCCTTGACCTAAGTTTCACTCTCGTCTTTTACCCTCCTTAAATTACCGTACGTGTAAGTAAACTCCCATGCATTTTGCTCATGCAAAACCGAGTCTTCTTCAGCAAAGAATAGAGAGAAAAATAGTAAAAAAATATTGTGAGAAAATTATACAAAAATAGCTAAGGAAGGCGGAAGCACAAGGGAAGTAAGTACGCACGCGTTCAAGCTTAGCACACGCACGCACATCACCGTGCAATCCTCGACCAAACTGAAGGGTATACCTCTATTTACTCTCTTTTTATATAGTTAAGTTCATAGTAGTAAGATCATGTCGATGTCATGTTGTTCGGTCCAAGTTCTTTTAGCAAAGTGACCTCGGAGGTGCTATGTAAGCCCTCTCGAGTGATTTCAAAATAGAACCGGCAAGTCCCGAACACTTTATGCATATTTGAGTAATTTAAGTCAAAACATGTCCAGTCATAAGTGGATTGCCGGAAAAAGTAGCCGAACGGCTGGAGAAACGCCGACCGTGACGCCTACCGCACGCGGAGTGCGCACAAGCACGCCCGGCCAGCCCAGCGGGTACACAGGCAGCGTCCGCGCGCCCAGTAACGCGCACGCGTGCCCAGTACTCGGCAGTCAGGCCTTGTAGTGCTGCAGTCACGCGTACAGACGTGCACAGTGCGCGTCCACACGCACGGTAACGCACTACAACGCTCGTCCATCCAGTCCGCGTACACAGCAACGCGTCACACGCCCAGCAGCGTTGATACGGAAGTGGTCATCAACCTCGGTGAGTCCGACATTGAAGGTGACGATGGTCTCGTTTTATGGTTGGAGAACATGTTGGAAGAGCCATCAAGTCCAATTTATCGACCATCATGCAAGAAGGACTGGCCAAAGGGATGTGGTCCACAAGCTAAACTCAAGCCTAGGAGGAGCAAGACCAAACAAGCTCGAAGGAAACACAAGGCAAAAGCAAAAGAGGAGAAGTGTTGGTGCAAGCCTTGTGCGAGAAAAAGGCGAGTTCGCAAGATGGTGGCCCAAAAGGGAGGTAAGAGTAGAACGGAGGATGGGTGGATTTGGAGAGTTGGTGATTGCATTGGGATGGATGGATGGGAACCATGGCCAACGGGCGAGCCAACGAAGCCGGACGACAAAGGGGTCGAGGAGGATAGGCTATCGGGCGTTGGGCGCGCATCGGGCCGTGATGCGCGCGAACATACGAAGGGGTCGGATGAGCAAGGACGTGCGCATGGGTGTGACGCACGATGGGGTGCACGACGAGAATACGGAGAACGCGCATCGGGTGATGATGTGCGTGATTATGTGCTAGGCGGAGAGACGAGCGCGCGGACGGCAGCGGATGTACGCGGGTGCGAGCGGGCCGCGGAGACGACGGGAACGCGCGGTGCAGCAGGTGCACGGGGGCGCACGGTAGAAGAACGGGACGCTGGGGGGCTGGAGACAACGCACGAGGCACGGGACGACAACGCAAGCGGCACGGGTGATGCGCTGGCAGGAGCGGACGATCGAGTCCTAGCGGGCGTAGGAGTGCTGGGAGGTGACGGACACGCACGCGGGACGAACGACATGAGCAAAGCGTGCGCAATGGCGTGCGCGTGTGAGGGGCGCGCGCGAGTCCTAGTTCCCGAAGGACGAGGCGAGAGTGCTGGGGAGGCGGCGTGCGCGTGTGGGACACATGAGGCGCGCGATGCCTCGTGCGCCAAGGACTAGGAGAGCCGAGGGTCGGCGCGCGACGCGTGAGAAGGGCCGAAAGAGTTGCGTGGCCGAGGAGTTGGAACATGTGAAGAATTAGGGAGCTTCTAGATTTGCTTGGTGTGCAAGCCAAGCAATAGTTATTTGGTAGGTTTAGGATTTTATTGCTTTCTAGAGTTAGGATTTCTATTCTTGCAATATTTAGGAGATCTATTAGATTTAGGCATAGCTTTATTTTACAACTATAAATACCCCATGTACCTCATCATATTTTACATGTTGAATGAAGTATTGAATTGGTGAGCCAATCTTGAGGGGGAACTTTATGTTCTTAACATGTGATAAAGAAGGCCATTAGTGCGTCTTTACATACAGTGTCGGAGAGAAGGCCAATAGTGCGTCTTGAAGTCACGGTATCTAGAAGAAGGCCCTGAGTGCGTCTACTAGATACACCTATCGGGGATAAACGAAGGCCGCAGTGTGTCGTTTATTCGCAACCCATTATAGACAAAAGATCGATCCGTCATCATTGGTGCTTTCATTGAGAGGTGCTGATCGATATTTTGTCTATCTTATCTTTTTATTTTTTTTCGGTTTTGCCTTTTGGTGAGGGGACCGAATTTCTCTTCTTTTTTGAGTCGAAATTTTAGAATTTATTTCGAATTTTTCATTAAAAAAAAAGTGTCATCTTGTTAGTCCTTTGTTTTATTTTTTCGACTATTACCTTTTGTTGAGGGGCCGAATTTCTCTTTGTTTCGATTTTTTGAGTCTTGTTGGGGATTCGAATTTTTCGAATTTTTCTTTCCTATTATTTTTCGTTTTTAGAGTCTTAAAAAAAAAATGTCTTGCCCACCAATGGATGAGTTAGATTGGGAAGATCTTGAGATGTTGGAGGGTTTAGAAAGAGAGCTCACACCATGGGAGGCAACATATTTAGACGAGCTTCATGAGAGGAGGAATATAGAGGAGTATGAACGACAACTCATGGAAGCCCGAGAAGCAATGGTGGTTGAGGACAATGAAGGGGAAAGAGCGCTTAACTTCTTAATCCTTGAGGACAAGGAAAGTCTCGAAGAGAAGGGGAATGATACGGAAGTGGTCATCAGCCCCGGTGAGTCAGACAATGATGATGGCGATGATCTCGTTTTATGGTTAGAAAACATGTTGGAAGAGCCATCTAGTCCTATTCACCGGCCATCATGTGTAAGGGATTGGCCGAAAGGATGTGGTCCAAAGGCTGGGTTGAAGCCTAAGAGATGCAAGATCAAAAGAACTCGAAGGAAAGGCAAGGCAAAAGCAAAAGAGGAGAAGTGTTGGTGCAAGCCTTGTGCGAGAAAAAGGCGAGTTCGCAAGATGGTGGCCCGAAAGGGAGGTAAGAGTAGAACGGAGGATGGGTGGATTTGGAGAGTTGGTGATTGCATTGGGATGGATGGATGGGACCCATGGCCAACGGGCGAGCCAACGGAGCCAGACGACAAAGGGGTCGAGGAGGATAGGCTATCGGGCGTGGGGCGCGCATCGGGCCGTGATGCGCGCGAACATACGAAGGGGTCGGATGAGCAAGGACGTGCGCATGGGTGTGACGCACGATGGGGCGCACGACGAGAATACGGAGAATGCGCATCGGGTGATGATGTGCGTGATTATGTGCCAGGCAAAGAGACGAGCGCGCGGACGGCAGCGGACGTACGTGGGTGCGAGCGGGCCGCGGAGACGACGAGAACGCGCGGTGCAGCAGCTGCACGGGGGCGCGCGGTAGAGGAACGGGACGCTGGGGGGCTGGAGACAACGCGCGAGGCGCGGGACGACAACGCAAGCGGCACGGGTGATGCGCTGGCAGGAGCG